>JAVQJF010010375.1:0-20433 GCA_036023855.1 Gadopsis marmoratus | reverse complement strand
CTCTTTCTTCACCACGACGGTCCGGTGCAGCGCCCGCATTACTGCAGAAGCCGCACCAATCCGCCTGTCCATCTCCCGCTCCATTTTACCCTCACTCGTGAACAAGACCCCGAGATACTTAAACTCCTCGCAATGATCATTTTCATAATTAATGATCTGCATTTAACAAATCATTTTTAGTTGTAAAAAATGTCTAAAAAACAAATGTCCATCACAACACAGATCCCAACATATCGTTTTCAAACAGCTTGTTTTGTCTGACCAACAATTCTCCCAGCGATGTTCAGTTTAGAATGATGTCGGACAGAGAAAATCAGCAAATCATTGCAATGGAAGAACGGGAACAAGTGAATATTATTCAGTGTTGCTTGAAAAAAGACAAACGATTATCAAAATAGTTGCAGATTTATTTTCTGTCGACCAACTAATCGATTAATCACCTAATTGTTTCAGCCCTGCTTTCATCTTCCATGCGTCAATGTCTACATGTTGTGGAAATTTGGTTTTTAATGTTTGTCTTGAACTAAAGTGTCGAGCAAGTGGTAGAATGAGATATAAAGTCCAGGTTGTTGATTAGTTAGTTGCAGCAAAATACTACGAACGAAGAACGGTTATGGAGAAAAGAAAGGGCAGAGATTTCTCTGCTTGGACCGACGACCAGGTGGAACTGTTACTGAAAGTAATTGTTGAATTTAACATGGATATCGAATTAAATCTGGGAACGGGTCACGTGATAGGGACATGACGAATCCGGGAAGGACACGTCGATGCTGATAAGACCTAATCAGGAAGTGAACGTAGGTGTCTGCACCATCGTTTTTGTGTCCATTTTCGCTCGTCCTCATTAAAACACAAGACTAAAATGGGGTCAGCAGCATTTTTCAAAGGTTTCCAGTGTAGGGGTTATAAAGTGCAGGAGTAGGGTGGACGCTAGGTATAAACGTAGCAAGGGTTACTCAGTTTAAAACAAACGTATAAGTGTGGATGGAGGGACAAACTTCACCATATACAGGGGTTGCCAGCTGTATCAAACAAAGACTTTAAAACGTGGTGCAAACATTGCACCCATTATCCTCTATTTCTGCTGTTCCCCCACATGAATAGCATGGTCAGATTCCAGTAACTTTCTCCTCTGTGTTCTTTCTCAGATAATCTTCATGGTTGGTCGTGGTTACTTGTCTCCTGACCTCAGTAAGCTGTATAGTACCTCACCCAAGTCCATGAAAAGGCTCATCGTTGACTGCCTGAAGTTCAAACGTGACGAGAGGCCCCTGTTTCCACAGGTGAGGTGTGCATAGGTTACACATGTACCAAAAGGTTTCCCACAAAATAGGGGTAGTAGAGTGCGTTGTCATATACCACAATCTGTTTGTGGCGCTACACCACTGGGGCCGACCAAAAATCTCACACGGAGGCTTTAATCCAGGCTATACATGTGTGGTGTGAGATGCTGCATGACTGTCATTTTACTGTGACAGTTTATTTTTTTTGTCCAAGCTACTGTTAGAATGCCACTATCTGGAGTTCCATCTGTCATATCTTTTAAAAAGTTGTAGTCCAATGTCATCGTTGTCTAACAAGGTAATAATACTGATTACATTGTGCACTTCTGCAAACGTTTGTAACCAGGTAATACATTTAAAATAGGCCTGGTGGCTGGAGGGTGACCACAACATGTATATGAACACCAAATTTAAATGTTTACATTTGGTTTTCCCTCATCAGATCCTTGTAGCCATCGAGCAGGTTCAAGACCTGCTGCCAAAAATCGAGCGGAGTCGCTCCGAGCCGTCACTCCATCGGGCCGTCCATGCTGAGGACCTGAACCCCCTACTGTTCCACACGACCAGGCTGATGCCCCTCTAAGCTCCCCACAGCACTGGGCAGAGAGGTTGTCACCTTGTCCAGAACCACAGCATCCTGGATCCTCAGAGGCCACAGGCTGACTGCCCTGACGGACCACGACCACCAACTCCTTCCACCTGCAGAGCCCCGGAGCTGCAGCGCTCAGTAACTGCAGAAATGACCGTAACACATTGATTAGTCTGATCGTGAACATGCTTTAGCTTTTTATACACGTGACAAAGATCTGCTCATTAGGTAAGGTAATTGTCTACTTTATAAATAAGCATGTTAAAATGTTAAAAATCTGGGTCTTTTATCAAATGTGGATGGACATCCTCAAGGAGGCGCTCAGTTGTCTTTTCAAATCAAACACGAAAGAGCATTTGACATGTGGAAGTTGAACAGCTAATCCAGCAGGGCCTGGCAGAAATTGGCTGTAGATCCAAATTAAAAATTGTTTTTATTACCATACTTTGGGGTAGAGAAATGCATTTTAATTTGCTTACTCCTCTGAGTCTTAAATGCTGGCCAATGGGCCAAGTTCAACTGGCTTTACAAATGTTCTTGAAAGCAACTAAAAGCTAAAAACAAATGCCCCATCTGAAGATGCTGTGAATTCCTGAAACAAATTACTTTCATATTACTTGTAATATTATTTACCTTACTCCGTTGGGATTTCTTTCAGCTTGTTGTAATGAGGTCAGACTGAGTACAGGATTAAATTGTTAGGACCAATATTTTTGCAGTATATACAGATGGGTTTGTCTGATCATTTATCTTTCATCTGTCATACTGATATTTAGCATTTCCCAAGCATTTTATTTTTGCCAGTTAAGGGAAGAACCCCTTAAAACTGGTTAATAATCACAGGCCACTAACACCTAGCAGAATGTTGACAAAAGTTTAATGCAGATTAAAAGTTCTCTAAGATGATCCAGGTTATGGGTTGTCAGTACACCGATAGCGCTTTTTGCATAGAATTGATCAATACTATGCTAAGTGCAATTTCAGTTTTGTGTAAAATCAGCTCACCTTTATTGGTCTGTCCCTAATTCACGGTGCTCTCAGCAGAGCACCCTGCGAAATCCAAGGAACAGGGAACTCCCAAGGCTTTTTATCCCACGGATTTCTTTCATGAGTTTTACCAGAATGTCATCCTTACCTCTGTCGTTTTCTTAAATGTTTGTCATTCTTAGCCTAATGAGGAACTGACATACCCTTTTCAGTAAGTTTCACTTTAAATGTAAATGATTTAGTTGTATTGCTGCTACTTATGGTGAGTTTTCAGTTCAGTTTTTCTACACCTTGGAGGCGAGACATGTTGGACTGGAGTACGTCGACATCGCACACAGCTTCAAAAAGTCTTCTGCAGTCTAGTTTTTAAAGTTGATTCTAAATGCTCTCAAATGCTGCACCTTGGATTAATCACTGGTCGATATTTTACAGATGCATGGCTACAAACATACAGTTAAACTAGTACGGTAGCTGTTGCAGATGCTTTAACACAGTAACTTGGTTAATTAGTCACTCCAATTCGGACGCGCTGTGAGACGTGTAACGTAAGATGTGTCGTCGCACCAGTTTGAAGGCAAACGTCCAAATCCAAAGGCAGGATTGGAAAAAGCTGCAGTTTAAGTCGCCAGGCCTTCTCCAAGAATTCTATCTTCAATCTTGTAGTCTGGACGAGTCGGGATGATGGTGTGCCTTTTTAGGACAGGACGTGGAAAGGATCCCTACAGACACGGGCGTTTGTGTGAAAGAGTAAGATCCTTTTTGTTTACCCAGAAACGGCGTCGTCTTCCTGCAACACCTCACCTCTCGTGAGATTTCAGAGCAAGACTTTTGTCTCTGGTTAAACAAGATCTACTGGACCAAGTCCGCAACTTTTTTGTATTTGCATTGTAGTCATTTAGAACCCAAAAAAAGGAATAATAAGGCCCAGGTTTAAAAATACCAGAATTACCCTTTAAGCTTTTCCGTCCATACGCTGCCCGCCTCGCAAGGCCGAAAGAACCAAACGTGGCTTTCACAGTGCGATCTGTTAGGCCTGTGACTGGTTGCTGTCGACTACATGGTAACTGGACTCTGAGGCAGACCGTTCAGTCCTGAGAGGGACTTTGTTCAGGATTTCTTGCTATGAGCAAACGTTGAAAAAGGTTCTGGTGCGAAAATGCCTAAGAACAGCCTGAGTGTCTGCACTGCCAGTACTGGGAACAGTCCTTGGAAGGGGCCGCCCCCCCCCCTTTTTTTTTTTTTATGGCTTTGTAAAAAACAGATTGTAATGGTAGACTTAAAAAACTGAACAAAACATGGACAAATGAACAGAGGGTGGTGGTTGTATGTTGCACATAAGTCCGGTTGCTATACCAACCGCCAGCTGCCTTGCTTCAGCTCAGCGTTCCTATTGGCGGTGCGAATGCAAACGGAAAATAAAGCCCTTGCAGGTGTATAGAGCTCCCCGGTGCACAGTTCCTTTGAGGGAGTCCCCAGAACTGTTTGTCTGCTAACATCGCTGTGCACTTCATGATGGGGTGTAGTCCTAATATGCAACACTGCTTCTGTTAAAGGTGCAGTTGGTAAGATTGAGAAGAGAGTGGACTTCAGTGCTTGAGAATTTGAAAGAATACATCCTCCAGGCCCCTCCCTCTCCTCTTCAGTTCCGCCTCCAAAGCCCCTCCCTGCAGAGGAGGCTGTCGTGCACCTGCAGGCTAGTAACCACGGCAACTAAAGACCCAGGTATACAGCAGGGCACACGCATTTGAAAGTGACCGTAGATCTTTACTCTAGGAAAGATATCTATAAGTCATGACTGGGAGTACTTGGTAGTTTCTCAGGGCAGGCTGGGATCTTTTCATGGATTATAATCCTGATCCCGTGCGTGAGCACTACACACCAACGTGGAACCATCAAAAGTGAACATGGCAGAGGGACTTTGCGCTGGTGTCTTTTACTCAAACCACGCCCGGAGCTGCTTCTGTGACCTGTGACACTAGTGGTACGAAGTACCGTATTTCAGGCTGTTCTCTCGTTGTTCATCACATAAATAGAGACTTACTCTATGTTCTTGGATTTGGTTCCTTTAGAAGTTGTCTAGCTTTGTTGGTTAATAGATAATGATGAAGCTTCTGTTGACACCGATTGGAACATTTTGCTAAGTAAAACGAAGCACTCCAAAAGAGAGCTTCTGCAACTGGCTTAGTAATAATTAAAGGACAGGTTTGAATTTCTTTGTCCTATACTGTGTATACCTTGAGTTATTGGTTAGTTCTCTTCATGCCGTGAAGTGATCTCCTAATGTGACGACACTGTAGATGGGGGGACAACATGCAGTCGTTCTTTTGTGCAGAATTCTGAAGTTTAGTCGAAGCTCATGAGGCTTTATCTTAATTCAAAGTCACTGTGGCCTTTCCAGTATCACATTCCCTCTTTGTAGTTTCTGATAGTGGCACATGGACCAGGACAAAACGGCCACAATAAACCTACACGCGACTGCCAGAATGAAGATACCCACTTGATTTGTCTAAGTTGAGCTGCTGAAGCCTCATTAGCTTTGGTTTAACCGTAGAACGCACCTTTGCACAGAAGGACTGCGGACCGGGTGTCCTGCTTCTATGAGAGGAGGAAAGACTACAGCAAGTACTAAGTCTTTCATATGGCATGTGAGAATTGTAAGACAGACTTGAACACATCTACAGCTTTAAAGTCAGTGCTGTCCATCACATCTCTACCAGTCCTGTTCAGACAAGTCCCCGAAGGCCAATGCACAACAAGAAGTGCCCTTTTTGTCTCGGATTGTTGGCAACGCCTCCCTACAGATACGTTTTCACCTTTTCCACAGCACTCTTGTGTGTGACTGCTCTTTGGCCTGGATTTAAAAGTAACAACTGAGGTAACTTCTTTCTTCAAAGTAGACCATTTTCTTCACGAGTGTTGGTTTTCCCCTCGCAGCAGCGGTTGCTCCTGTTCTTTGGAATTGATCCATGCAGAGTTCCTTGCTCGCTGATGTAATTGGTGATCTTGGAAGTACTGGATTTAGGATACTAACAGGTGCTAAATGGACTAGCAGCAGCTGTGGGGGGGATGTTTCAGGTGGTGGTGTTGTGTGAACTGGCCTTGCTTCTCGGTGTAGTGTGTGTGTGATGTGACTGAACATTCAGCACACCATGTTAACGTCTGTCGGTCATTAAAGATGGGCAGCGGATCAGATGTTTAAACCTTGATATTTTGATGTTGTGAAAGTAGGGGCTGGGTACCCTAACAGTTCTTACTCATTCCAGTTATTTCGGTGGTTGGGGGGGTCATTGGTTTTACCAGCGTGGGTTGGGGTTGGGATTTGTGAACCAGGGTTGGGAAAGACTTTGTTTTTGTGTCTCTCTTATTTATTGATGTCCCTGCAGATGTTCTCGTCTGCAGCCGGGACTCTGAGGTGGATTAAATGTTTACTGGGAGAGATCACTCTGTGCAACGTTCAACATCGCCGGTCTCTCTCTCTCTAACAAGGATTTTCTTTTAGGCACGGTACTGTCTGCTCCTCTAAATGACTTTTATTCTGATATCGTCTCCTACAGGGGCATTGCTAATGGATTTTCTTCTACACATCTCGAGTACAAACTAGGTAGAAAACTTTTTAGCACCATTTTGTTCATAGGGTTTCACTACGATAGCAATTCTTAATGGCAACACTTCGAAAATACTGTAACTGTAACTTGTTATATGGTTGGCGGTGTGTCAAACTTGAGCGTGTCCTGTGATATACTACGTGTGGCTTCTAAGTATTTGAATGGCCTAAGACTGCTGAATGAAAGGAACCCATCTTTCCTACATGAGCTGCTTTTTATAACCTTTCAGCAATAGCAAGGACTGAATGTCTTTATAAAATTTCTATATTGCAAAATCAGGAGTGCTTTAGAATAATGTTGAACCAGGTTTCCTGTGAATCGATGTCTGCATCGCCACTCAGAGGGACTCACTGCAGTGGATGAATCTTTATTTCCCTGTTAAAGGCATGAATCATTTGGGCTGTTTCCTGTCGGCGTGGTGTCTCTCCAAGAGGACTGTGTTCATCTGTTATCTAAAGGTGGAGGGAACAAGTGCCACGCTGTTGAAATGGACCTGAATGGCTTCATGACACATAAGATACTGTGCTGCCGGCACTGGAAGGGGTAACCAGACTTATTAATACAGCTGTTTGTTTCAGAGGACAAGAGGACGAGAGAGCTGTACCAGAGTAGGGTTGTTTTGTTTTTTGTCTTTTCATATCTCTAGGTGAATTGCAAGACTTGTGTTGATAGTTTCGAGGTGTCAGGGGTGTTCAGTTTGCAATAAATGGTATATTCTGCTGTGTACAGTTACATTTTTTTTTTAATTACAAAAATTGTACTATTTCTATTTTTTGTGTGACGGTTTCAAAAAGAATTATTTTAAAGTGTAAAGGAAATCTTAGTATTTTTTTAGTTTTTTTTGTCTTAAAATATTGATGCAGAATTTATTCTTTAAATAAATTCATCTGTGTTACTTGCCCTTCTTGTGCTCAACTTTTTTACACAATCCTCTCTGCATTATCATAGATGCTGGATTTCTTTGAGACCAGGACATGTTTACAATTGCGTCAATAACTTGATGGAATTTCCAAAGTTTCATAAAATAAACATTTATATTGTGGGGTTACTGAAAGTAAAACACCTGACTCTTTAATAATAAGCTTTGGAGGAACCAACTCGGCGTTGAACAGGGTAAAAAGAGGAAGTGGTTAGATTTGGCTCCACCACAGATCAGTGAACTGCAAGCTAGAGGCAGGAAATGCTGATCATCTGATAACATGAACATACTTAAAATGGAGGACACCGTTCACTCTTAATATTGTAATTAATACTTAATTGGTTTATTAAAGGTTTCCAAAAGTTGTCAAGTTTGTGGAAGGAAATTCCACTGGATATGTAATATTAGTATAAGAACAGTTGCTTTACATGATTCCCTTCAAAAGACATACAGTGTAATGTAATCAGATACAGAACAACTTTGATTTTGCACAACTCGGACTAAAATAGCAATTTACATAGCTTGAGTGCTCTATTCCGCAATGCCAGAGATGTCCTGTCTGAAACATTTGTCAATTCCATAAATATTTTGTGATCATGATAAAAAAAAGCGTATTATAATCACAATTGTTTCCACACAATCATTTTCAGAAACAACCCTATCCCTGTTCTATCCTTCTGCACACGTGGTTTTTAAAAAGAACTTTACAACAAAACAAACTCCAAACAAGAAGATAAAAGATATACTGTTTGGGAGAATATTGTCTATAACTTGTAGCCCAGTCCGGATCTACTGATGTGGCAGAAGAGCGTCATGGCGAAACACATTCCCAACACCTGTCGACAAAACGAGATAAAAAAATATATATATAAAACAGCAGATGAACTGGTTGACTGACGGTTACAGCCTCATAGCTCGTACTGTGTGTAAAAGCCCCAATATTTGTGGCAATCTATTCCAAATGACAACTTTACATTTTGGAAGCAAACATCAAATTTTCGGCTGTGTATTAATTACTTAGAGTCTGAGATCAAAACAGGTCTTGAGAAAAATACTTTGACTAAAGCTGGTTATTTTTTTTGGGACTGAAAGCACCACATTGACATATTAGATGTATCTGAAATATTCCCTATTTGCTATAAAGGGCACTGCACATATGTTTGATTGTAGTGTTTTAACTCTGCGTGTGAAATTTAGCACCATCTCGTCCCGACAATGGAACCAAATAAATAGCTTGTAGACTTAGTGCAAACAATCCCACAATGCAATGTTACATTTTATGAATGAAAAGATCACAGTTGCGCAAAATTCCACTTGTCACAAAATCTCCATTCACCGCTCACTATAAATAGATATAAATGGATTCTATTACATAGCAAGTAGTGATTACAGATACTGCTAATGTCACTGTATAAAATTGCTACAGCAAACATGTTGGCAACACTTTTAGTTTGAACCTATTTACACTTCCAGCAGAGATCCAGAGCAACGTCAGCATTCGGTTGGAGTGGTGTTTGACGGTACGCTACATAGTCACTCCCCTTTTAACTCTGCGTGGACGACGACGAGAAAAGACTGAGGCTATTTTAAATCAATGCTACTGTTCTCCCTCATGTAGCACAGTAAAAGTCTCTGTCGCTGCATCCTGGGCTTAGCGCCACCCAAGACGACTGCGATTGGTTTAAAGAAATACAAACAAGCCAAGTGCTTTTTCCCTCCTATACCAGAATGATAATGGCTTCAGCCAGACCTTTGTCCAGCACTGGCCAAACGCTGAAGTGTTTTGTGCTGTTGTGCGAGACTAGATAGCCACTAAGTTAGTCTGCAGCTGGGTGCTGGTCAGGTGGCGTACGGTGGGTATTATCAGAGCGATTTAATTAAAAACACAGCAGCCTGCTGCTGCTGCTGGACACAAGGATGTGGAGAGCGGAATTAACTAACAGAGGCTGGAAAATCCACAAATTCCTGATTTGCTAGCTCAAGATAATAATAAAATTGAGTTGTATTCTACAGAAGCCACGAACGGCTATTCTTGAATATTTTTTGTAATGCTGTTATCTTGAGATCGCGAAATAAAGCTCGTTTTCTCTTGATAACGAGTTCATTTATCTCAGTGTTCTCATTATATAACAAGGGACAAGAGTATTTGCTTATATATTTATCTTTAAATGTATTTTATTTATATTCTCTGCAGTATCATCATTCTTGCTCTGGTTTTAGTTTTTAATCACCTTACATTTGCTCTCTGTATTTACTCCGTTCAGCACATATTCTGTCATAATGACAGCTCTCTGGGTTAGACTTTCACCTCACAGCTGGGATTTTGTGTTGTTGTGTGTCGCTTAAGCTACTGGATGCCTAAGTTTCCCTCAGGGATCAATAAAGTTTCTATCTCTAACAGAAAGTGTTAGACCTTGATTGAAGTACAGTCTGATGATGATAAATAATAAATAACTCCTTGAGCTGACATTTTCAGCTTAAACAGTTCATACAGGCACTCTGATGGGCTAACAGGCAGGCTAATAACGGGAAAATATTTTTTGTTTTCTCGTCCTAGCGGCTTGATTATCTCATCTTGAGATCACACAGGACTTTGTGTGAGGAAGTTAACGAGTGCTTTCTTGCAGCTTTGGTGGTGACGTTTAATGCATATTTTTAATATGGTAAATATAACTAGCATCAGTTTACCTCGACGATGCAGAGGACAATGACAGAAATCCCAGTGGTTAGGAAGTTTTCCTCAAAGAAGTTCTTCAATTTTACCAAACAACCCTGCAGACAAAGAGCGTGAAGTTGAGATTAACTGCAGCCAACAGTCAAATGCAAGAATAAGATGATCTATCTGGCATCTCAAGAACATGTGGTCTGACCTCTACAGTATGTTTAAAACAAGTTTTAATCCAAGCTCTTCACAGAGGTTACACACTGTATCTACCTTTGGGTAGTAAGGTGGTTTTGGGGTGTCACATTTGCCAATGCAGCAAGATTTAGGCGGATTGTCCCAGTCTGTCACATTATTGACTCCACAGCATTTCAGCTGAAACAAATCATTAAGAGAAAAATAGATTTTTATAACAGACTGAGATCACTTAGCTCTCAGTATTTGTCACAACATCCACACCCAGAGTCAGCATGTCTCAGATACACTTACGTTCTTCTGAAGCACATCCCAATCACTCATCACCGCCGCCGTTGAATTTCTCGCTTTGGCCTTATTCAAACCCTCGTTCAGATCATCTGTCACCAATTTACCAATCTAAACAGTGAGGTGAGAGTTGCAGATTATGTGCTTTACTAGCACAGCAGACATTGTGAGTACAGATGGGTGACATTACCTCTTTCTCATACATGAGGAGCAAGCATGCGACTGTCAGCTCCGCCAGCATCAGAAAGAACAGCAGCAGGAAAAACTGAAAGAGTATCACAACAGTCTTGTATTTTTATTCTTTGAAACACATTCAAGTATATATGACAGTATCACGTCATATTTTATTAAAGGGAAATTCCAGTTCATTGCAATGTGGATCTTATTTTCATAGTTTTGGCCTTTGTTCCCCTGCTACCGTTCGGCCCATAGACTTTAAATTGTGATGAAGTCACAGGTTGTTTAAATCGCTTTTGTCGGCTCGAGGAAAGTTTAACAAATATAAAACCTCCGTGGATCAAAAATTCATAATACAAAGAGTCATAATTGACCTCGTTTGCAGTCCGAGGTGTCCTGTCAACAGTTTTACAGACGTCTCTTTTATAATGGTGGCCTACAATGAATATGCCTTCTGGGCCGGAGGGGAATTCTTCACTGCAATAGCACGAGTGGCCACTGGGCAACATTTGGCAGCGAGGCTGAGCGGCGGCGCCCTGTCCAGGCCTCATTATACACCCATGGTCCAATGGGGCAGGAAACACATGGCAATCGCATACATTTTAAAAAACACTTGCAGGTTACTCAGAGAGAAAAACAATGGCAAACCGTAACATTATTACCCAAATGGTCCAACATCCATCGCAGTTTACAGACCTACTTCCTTCTTTAGCTTGGACCCACTGCGATAAGTGTAGTTGTGCGCGCACACTTTCCTTAGCCCCTTTGAGCTAATCATGCTAAGATCAGCATGGTCACATGTCACATGACGATGTTAGCATGCAGTGATTAACTAGTGATGAGATAACTGGTTCATTTTAGTGACTTAGTTCATTAATTCCCGTTCAGTAAAATGAACTACTCTTTCTTTGAGTCACTTGTTCTTTTCTTTGGGGGGGGTGTTACAGTCAAATCCTGAGCCCGTGTAGCTGTCACGTGAGGAAAAACAAAGCTCATACATTATGATATTAATGACATGAATAATAATGGCATTTTTTACCCCAAAATAAAGTGGTTTGGATCACCTGGCTAAACCGTTGACTTGTTTACAGCCTGTGTGACCATCTGATCGCTGCTGGCTGTTTCCCTGTTGGACTTTGTTGTAGCGATGTCACCGTGTTCCCAGCTGATAGGAAACGCGGTGAAAACTATGACAATAACACCCAAGTAGTAGTGAATGGAAATGGCCTTTTAATGAATTAATTATATTACATTACTAATAGAATATATGTCCAATGGATCGAAAAGAGGAGCACGTTGCACTGTGCTTCAAATGTTTATTTGACTTGGGGGGTTTTGAGTGGGGTTTTGTAAGACACCATGACGTAGTGGTGGCAAAAATGATCCAGGACTACAACCAGTGTTTGGGGGGGGGGGGAAATCAAGCATGCTTGTAAAAGAGCCTTAAAGCAACAGTTCACCCAAATTGCAAAGTAACTAAAAGTTTTGGTTTTATTGGTCCAGGTTTTGAGATGAAACTTACTGAACTTTATATAAGAGCAAGTCACATCAGTTTGACCTACATACGTAGCGTGGTGTGGGGAAGAACGCGATCAAGAAGAGATAAGTAGAAATAATCAGTGTGACTAACGGACGTATGTGAGCTGAGCATGAGAAGTTAGCGGTTGGAGCACCCTCGGGTGCTGCGTGCGCGTCATACCGTCAGGAGGAGACAGCGGTTCTCCTTCAGAGCGCCCAGGAAGCCCAGGAAGGACACGCAGGTGATGATGATGCCGCTGATCAGGAGGATGTTGGCCAAGCTGAATTTGGCCAAGTTAGGAGTCAGTGCGGTTATCCTGAAGTTCACCATCAGGTACACGCCGAAGCCCAGCACCGCCACACCACACATCTGACACGACAACACACACACACACACACTGCAGGTTCATACTACACACTCCTTAGTTACCCGATTACATCACCACAGAAACATTCATTCAATGGGTTCTTGATCAAGGGCTACATGTACTCATACATCTACTTCACTAAAAAAATATTGTACTTTTTACTCCATTACATTTATTTATTAACAGCTGTAGTTACTTTACAGGTGAGGAGCTGGAGGTTAATCCACCTGACAGTACAGTAAATATATTAACATGAACTAAAACAAGGTACATTTTACTGATAGTACATTTACTTAAATAATTAAATAAATACTTCCTCCAACACTGACTTTGAGTTGTGTTTGAATGTGTACCACCCCCCTCTTTAACTGGCCGAATCTGGACATTTGAACCATTTACTTTGAGCTATTCAACAACAGCAGGTGGCGTTCAGGTATGTAAAGTGGCATTTGGACAACCAAAAAAGGCCACTTGAGGGAATGTGAAAGCATTGCCAGCGCGTGACGGTGCAATAAACTGTGTCTGCATCTGATATGCTAACAATACAACAGGGCAAAAGAACCCACTCAGTTCCTAATTCCCTGCAGCTGTGACTCCCCGGTGTAGACTACCTGACTACCTGCCCGTGTCCTCAGGTGCACATGCAACCAGCAGGCAGCAGCAGCCGTATTTACATGTATTTATAATTTACCACACACCCACAACATATAGTACACATCAAAACTGAACACATTTTTTCCTAATTTCTATGTTATTAGCCTCCACATACAACTGTAGAAGGTTGATAAAAACAACATGTACTATGATGACCTCTGAACGTGCTGCCGAATGATTGAGACGTACGTACAAAACACAGGAAGTTGGCAGCACACATGGTGTACTTTAAACACTTGAGGCAGCCTTGAGCCATTCTGTAACCCTCTGATGAAGAAAGACCTGCAACAAGAAACAAACAAAACATCACATTTCATCTAATATGAACAGAGGAAGCCAAAGGAAACCTGATCTGCAGTCAAACGCATTATATTTAGGCTTTTTTTTTTCTGTGTGTGTGTGTGTGTGTGTGGGTGTGTGTGTGTGTGTCTTAATGCTGGCAAAGCGTCATGGTCACACTGCGGGGAAGAGACACTGACACATCTCACTTCCCGTTTCCTCAGTTTAGCAGCAGAACGTTGGTTTCAATGCATTTTAATACCTTATTAAAATCGATACATTACAGCTGGTGTTGCTGATGACATCACAGGTATTTTGGTCTACTTTGGAAATACCAAAAGTTCCCCAAACTATAAAATGAATACTTCTGGGTAGAAAGACTCTAACTATCACCAAAGTATATTGTTTTTAAAATGTTAATTTAATCAAAAGCAGCAGTGTGGATCTATTTATGATCTTTGCTGTAAGATGATTAGATGATGTTAGATGATTAATAAAGGCAGACGTCGGAACTCTAAATATAATTTTGCTAATATCTGATCTATTTTTAGGCACATTACTGAACTATAGCTGCCAAATTTGGCTTTTCAATTAAGAGTATATTTTTACAAAGCTGAGACTTCGACGTACCATGTTGGATTCATTTTAATTTGTTTTGTTTTTCTTCATTGGGTTTGGTTTTATATTTCTCTTCTACATTTCTCTATGATAAAGAGGAACGAATAGAACAGAGAATAGCGCTAAGTGAAACGTGATCTTTACAACACTAAACGTTTGACGATCACTACCCAAGTGAAGAGAAATAAAATAATACGAACAGTGGAAATAAAGTTCAGTCTTACCCGTTTGGGAGAATAATCTGCTCGTCTCTTCTCTTGTGTCAGACTTGTGTTCGGTGAACCTTTCTGCCGTTCACACTTCCCCTTCGCACAGCGCCGTGGGCCGTGCAGCTCTTGGTTGGTGGGTGCTTTCAGCAACTCCTTCTCACTTCCTCTTTGTCAACATTAGCACGGAAAATCTATGAGTGAGAAAGTGCAGCGGGGAACGAACCAAAATAACAGCAGCAAAGATAGAAGCTGCGTGTCTGCATATTTAGACAAGATGCGCCTTCAGAAACAGAGCTGGCTCCGAAGGCTGACTACCTGCGGCCACGTTGCACGGCATATGAGCTCACACCACAACTCACTGCATGAATGCCTTTACAGATGTGCAAGCAACAGAGATGATTAGGTTGGGAAAGGCAGCTTTTAGACTGCAAAACGAGACAATACGTTGAAACATGGGCACCAGTGGGAAAGTCCTGAGCATTATCGAAGACCACCATTCAAATCTTTGCTGACTGAAGTTAATAATTGTTGTATTATGCTCACTCGTTATATATCAGGTGTTGAGGCCCTTGCTGAAGGGCACCCTGACTGGGAATCGAACCCCTAACATCCTGTTCCAGAGTCAGTTGTGTTCCCAAGGTCACAATGACACACATCCAAAGGTGGTTGAGAACGACCAAGCTAAGATCCTGTCGGACGTCCAGATGCAGAGTGACAGACTGATGGCGAACCGACCGGACACAGCAGTGTTGGACGTAGCAATCCCAAGCAACAGCAACATCGGGAAGGTGGAACACGAGAAGCTCGAGAAATACCAAGGGCCGAAAGAAGAGCTAGAGAAGATGGTCCCCGTGTTAACCGGAACACTCGGGGCTGCGACCCCCAAACTGGGAGAGTGGCTCCAACAGATTCCAGGAACAACATCCGAGATACAAACTGTAATAGGGTTCCAGCTATAGAGATCGAAGAGGGAACACAGATGAGCAAGCATCGCCAGATTGAAGTATGGTAGGAACCACAGGGAAAATCTATCCCTGGTTGACTGACCACGATGTTTCAGTTTGAAAGTTTTGTAATGTGAACCCCGCCCTGCTGGTGAACCACAGGGCGGACAGAAAACAATACATGCACAGGCTACAGTATATATACGTACAGAGCTACAAACACACACAAAAAAACCTCGAATCAGTCCGTATTCGGAGTTTGGAAAACATAATGGTTTTGCACATTTTGTTTTGACATAATTTCAAATATCAGGGTTAAATCTAAACTGACTTGAAGTCAAACCTTTTTCCACAGTGAACATCCAAATCAATCATTAATGCCAACGGTAATCTTTAGTTACAGGTCAGCAGCATCACCAAGTAGCTTTCCATCATCTCAGGGGCATCTCAAACATCAGAAGCACTGGTCTGTTCCTGTGACATCAGTAGACCAGGTCACTGTAACGCTTATTGCCATGATCCTCAAATCTCTCCATCGCTACCAGTTCATCACAGAACTAATCCGTTAGCTCCTGGTCTAATAAAGCATGCAATGGTCTGGACCCAGTATATTCCTTACATGCTTCCCATTTGTTAGCCTGGGCTGTTTTCTCCAAATTCCCAGGAGGTCTCACGTGTGGCTGCTGTAGATACCCAACATTGAGGCGAAACTCTCAATGTTAGGTATCCATCCTGTTCACTTCGCAGCAGGCAGAGCCCTTGGTTATAATGCGCCGGCCTCAGGTTAGGAGAGTGATAGCGCCGCGGTGGAAAAGTATGGATGCCCCCACACCTGCAACGTGGTGAAGGGAAATGGCGTCCTGTGCCTTGCTTTGGAGAAATTAATCTACGTGAAAAGCTACAAGAAAACAGACCAATTCAGGGAAATATGGGACATCTTGTTGTAATTCCTGGGAAGTGATCAGGCTGAAATTACTGAGTGAAATCGATTAATAAATAAAACAATAGCACCTATAAAAGTGTACTATACTGCTTATATTCTTTAATGTTTTATTTTTTCTTTCATATCAATTCAGTTTTAGTTATATAGAACCGTATCATAACAGTTATCTCAGCGCACCCTTTCATATAGAGCCGGTCCAGACCGACTCTTTATGTACAGAGACCCAACAGTTGGCACCACGAGCAGCACCAGGAGACTGTGGCAAGGAAGAAGTGCCTTTTAACGGGAAGAAACCTCAAGCAGAACCAGAACCAGAACCAGGCTCTGGGTGGGTGCCCAGCTGCCTCGACAGGTTCCCCTGAATATATGATGTTGGGGGTGTTAAAATGTCAATGTATGTATGACTGCGTGTTCTTTCAATGCCAAAAAACAATAAACATACTGTTAAGAAAAACTGCCTACAAAGCATTCGCTGTTTTTTTTTGTGTGGGGGGGGGGTTTCCTCTTATGACACCACTTTAGATCAAAAAGGGAAGTTTTCGATAATACACCCCACACAGGGGGGTGGGGGGATATGCTTCTTGGTTTTGTTCGGTTATGGACAGACATTTCATGTTTTGGATGTTTTGGATGTTTGTTTTTTGTCTTTATGTTTCAGTTGTAACTTTATCGACAAGATACAGTCACAAGATCACCGAGGTCATTACGATTCGTCCTCTGGGCGCAATGAGACGTCTGTACCAGAATCCATGGCAATTCATCTAAAAGTTGTTGGGACATTTCAGTATGGCATGATAATCATCTTTAAAAGTTGCAAAAGCATTGATCACCTCGTCAAGTCACATAGCTTAAAAACATTCCTCTGATCAATAGATAGAAGTTCAACGCTGAACACCTTAACCGACAGTCAGAAACTATATTTTATTTTATCTTGGCAACATACAGTTTCAACTCCCTATTAGATTCCACAGAATCTTCTCGACGTTTCAGTTTCTCCATACTTTTGGCTTTCACAGCATCCAGAAAAACACTTCTATCACATAGTGCATAATGTTACTATTACCCACCAGTATGTTGACTAAATATTCATAATTAAATCATGAATATCATCCTGCATTATTCTGTTAAACTATTTAACAGGTAACAAGTCACAACAAACTGAAAACAAGGACACAGCAACGTCTAAGAAACTATTCTAACACAGTGGTAACGTCCTACTAACACAAAATCATTAATATCATCACCCAATGGGAAAAACATGGTATTTAGATCAATATGAAAGCCACTATTCTCATAACACTTTACATTTTTAGGTACTACTTTTAGTATAGTACGAATGTTAGGTAGTTCTGGGTGTGAATCATGATCACACTTGTAATAGTTCTAGGCCTCTCATTCTATCATACAGCTTGACGCAAAAGAGTCCAGCCACAATGCGTACATGTATCACTAACCAGCAACAGTAAATCATAATTTTGTCCGATGGGCCGTTATCTGGCACTGTGCATATAAACATGCATGAAGAACCGAGTGGTAGGTTCAGTACTGTGTCCTCGGGTAACCAAAAACTAGCAGGGGTGTCAACTGATTGATTCACTTTTATTATGCTCTAGTTTCATGGCGCAGTTGCAAAGATCGTTCAGGCACATGTCTGAGTCCGACGCACAAACAGGCACGGGTGAAGTGGAATACGGAGCTGAGGCGTGTGGTGATAATCGCGCTCTCAGCCAGTCACATGTGCAGAACAAAAAAAGGACTCACAAAGCACAAAATAGACCTCTTTCACGGCAGACACTCTGACATGTCCTAATATGAAAAGCACAGGTGTAATGACCCAACAATAATGTGTGAATGTCGGTTAGTTATGCTATTTCCAGGGCTCTGCTAGACCCACTGTAATAAACAGTACGTCTATTCCATACTACATACTAACTGCACACAGTATCGTTGTAAACTCTTTGCAGTCAACTGGTGACAAAATGACAGTTTTTGGCTTTTTGTCCAAATATTTAATATACAGTATATTCCTGTTTTCTGAGGTGATTCTCCACCATTCACAATTATTTCCATATCTTCTAGCTCCTCCAGCAACTTTGTAAATCCAAAGTACACTCAAAAGTCAAGCATTTTTTATTATGCATGCCAAGTTTGTTTTTTTGAGTATACAGACTCAAACCATGGTTACCATGTAGTACATAATATGGTACACAGTTGGGACGCAGCTAAAATGTCTACCATAAAGTGGAATGACCAAATTGCTGTGCTGAAAATAGGTTCTGGTGCAGTGCTGTGCTGGGTCACATGTGACGTCGTCAGGAAAATACCAAAATATTGAACTGCTGCATGCACCCGGTCTTTGCACTGCCATGAAAATAGAGACTCTCATAATGTTTTGGAACTAGTCAGGCTCCGTGTGAGAAATACAGTCATGTTATACATCTGATGTGTGTGATCTTGCATGAAAAGGTGTATTAATAGTCACTGTTCACGTTACACTTGTCACACTGAAAAATAAATCCCTTCATCACTGGACAGACATGAGGGTAACACTGTACCCAAAGTGCATTATAGGCACATAAAACCTATATTTACTGTTTTAACTGATATGTAAACATTATGAAATGGATCTGAGCTTATTATGGTATGAAGCAGCTATGCATGGGACCGTCCTGTCCTGATCTGTAGTGCATTCTTAGTTGTGCGTTTGCACCCTTTTAAGGTTTTCCACGGCTCTCGTGTTGGTTCAACTCAATAAAATAAAACTATGACAGAGCGCGAGACTGCGATGAATGTGTCAAACAAGCAAAAAAACACACAAAACCAAAGAAAAAACCCCACTCTTCCTATAACTTAACCGATTTGTACAAACCCTTTGCTATTCCCTGACCTTCCCAAGAGAATGGACAGCATTCAAAGATTTTCCCTGTTCGGAAAACACGTGTCCCAGATGCATTCAGGAATTCCAGGACGAGTGGGTACCTTGGTTGTTACTGAACTGTTTGAACCATTCAAATTCACCAAGTGCGGGAAACAATGAGACACACTGAGGCTCTTCATTGCAAAAAACAAATCCCCTCCCCTCCCCTTTCTGGAAGGTTTTAGCCGAACAAGAAGCCACTGGCTCCGTCAACAGTCTTTGAGCAAAACACGGCGCATCCTCATTGGATAAGTGTATCGGCTCCATATTTGTAACGCAAACTCAGTGAATGTCTCAAAGGTTACCAGAGGTACTGCATTGAATTGTGTGTGTCGTGGACCATGTTCAGCAGCAACAGTCACGGGGCGTTCTGCGGCTGGCGTCGGATGTGAATTTCCTCATCCTGTCAAGAAGACAAAAAGAAGTGAACAGTATTCATCGTCTTCCATTGACTTTGGGATGACTGCATCCGCGGTGCCGATTGCATTGAGTGAAGATGAGTACATGTTGTTGGTTTTATACATACGGTTTCAGCGGTGTCTGCCGTCTCCTCTCCCTCAATGTACTCGCTGCCGGGGGGGAACGCCTCGAAGTCGGACAGAGCGCTTTCCACCGCCTCCTCATCGTAGTCTGTCTGGTACTCATCAGACAGTTCCTCTGAGGGCAGGCAAAAGAGGAGACAACATGAGCACCAACTGTTGATCATTTTAAAAAGGGAATATTTGCAAAATAGCATTCCGTTTGAATTCATAAAACTGTATTAATTACGTAGCTTTTCACAAGTTTTCAATGCAATCCCTTTTTCTGACAAAAAACATGCAGCTTTATCCTTAAAACAAGTGACCTTATGTTCATCTGAAAGAGGTGGATATAGTAACCTACAGATATCAAAAAGATGTTCAAAGATGTTCATGGCTCCTGCAGTTTTATCAGGGATTTCGTTGATAAGATTGGTACTACCCAGAGCTACGCCTACACCTGCATACTGCAAATCAAAAGCAGGATTTGAATATTTTACTGATAACCATTGATTATGGCGTTCTTGGCGGGTTCGATTCTCGACACGATCTCTGCCAGGTCAGTGAAGGAGGCATTCGGGCAGGTGACCACCTGAAAGACACACACTGCATCATTCTAATGAAGACTTTACATCAGCTTCAGTTTCAGTTCATGCTCACTGTTTTTCAACTTTATTATTTAATGACAGCTGAAGAGAGACAGGAGAGAGAGGTGGGGGTGGGGATGGAGGTGGGGGTGGGGAGACATGCAGCAAAGGGC
>JAVQJF010010373.1:0-11345 GCA_036023855.1 Gadopsis marmoratus | reverse complement strand
GAGTGCATGTGAGTATTTTCCTTAATTTGTGCTCTGCATGAGCGTGTGCTTCACTGATGGCTGTCACAGAAGAGAGCAGGATGAAAGAGAACACACAGTGGCACAGTACAATTCCACATACAGATGTAAAGTGTATACATTCTACAATTCACAGGTTCAGGAGCAGTGCTGCAGATATGTCAGAGATACTTTTTGAGCTAGATAAGTGAAAAGAAAGTTATATCCAACAAACTGCTGTACAGATGAAACGACAGTTTGCATTTTGACAGGCAACACTACAATTCATCCACAGGACTGAAATGGGCCCTTAAGAGCTTTGCCTTTGGTGCCGCTAGGCTATAGCTACTAAGTCTTGTACTGATTTGTAAGAACATATTGTTGTTTTCCAAGTATAAATCACAGTATATTGCCAGAAACGCTGCCATAAAAGAAGCAACTACAGAAAATCTCATGGCTGAACATACAAAGAAAATGTGTTATTTCAGCTTTCTATCAATGTTTACCTAGACATCAATATAATACATGGATTGAAAATGTATGGCATTTAAATGTGGTTTAAAAGTAGCTTAACCGTAACACTGAACTGTGTATTCCTAATAAGTCAAAAGCTGAGATAGCAGTTACTTCTACTCTGCTAAGCTAGGCTAGCTGGACTAGTTTAGCTAGCTTTAGTTTAGCTAGTTTTCTCTGCCATGACCAAATTTAGCTACTGCCTTACAAATGCACTATATTACTGAGATGTTAGTTCATCAAAAGCTATACTGTATATTTGAACTATAGGAAACAAATAAGTGAAAAGTAAGTACATTTACTGTATTTAGTGTTGCCATTATCCCTGATTATACATGTCTATGGCATGAAAAACCATATATGTAAAAACAAATGTCAACAATTTAGACTAAACATGTAATTACTGCATTTTGGCTTTATAGGGAATTATGTACCATTACTGTTCAAATGTACAATGATAGAAATGGCTATGTAATGATACTTGTAGATGTTAAATGGTCATTAGACCTACATAAGATATCTACATTAGACCTCGGAGATGTTTCTTTTATCAACAAAATGAGCAAATAAAGTACATTTGAAAAATCTGAAATCCCCCCAAAAAAGCCACATTTTTTGTACTGTTACCTATACATTGACAAGCATTAAAGCTGACATTGCAACAAGCTCTACAGTACAGCAAACTGCGCTCTGTCTGCTACACTGCTGGCCATAATTGCAGAGACGCTACCTGTTGTTGGAGCTGCTTTGCTGTCATTATATGTCACTGTGAACAATGCCTGGAGCTGCTGGGACTGCCTGGCTGTTGGAAGAGTTGTACCAGCATATCAGAAACACACACACACACACACACACACACACACACACACACACACACACACTTAAAACGATGACAGCTCCTACGGGGCCAGAGAGTGCAGATGATAGGCTCAAGATTCTGCTGCTGGCTGCACCATTCAGCATCATTTAACACCAGCAAATGAAAAGAAAGATGTGTGTTCATTCCTCTGTGTGTGTGTGTGTGTGTGTGTGAGTGAGCGAGAGTATGAAATATGAATAACGAAACAGCAATAATAGTATACTCTATATTTGCATGTGTGTGTCCCTGTCTCCCACAGCAGCTGCAGTCATCCACAACATCAAACGTGTGTGTGTGTGTCTTTACTTTATATTTACATATATTTTCATTCAGTCACCTCTTGTTTGATGCCTTTACCTCACCCTGTGTGAGTTTATATTTGCCTTTTTCCTCACCCACAGAGAAAAGTGTACGCGTGAGTCCGCAGTGCAATCCACATCAAATCTCTTACGCTTGAAGCTACCTGCCGAGGGACAAATCAATTCAACTGCTGGCATTTGGGTGTCCTGTTCCTTACAAAGAGGATGAGAGGAGGAGGGAGAGGGAGATGGATAGCTGACTCATCAGCTGCCAGTGAAACAACAGTGAAACTCATCACAGAGATGAGAGCAGAGGACACACACACGAACATGTACGTACACACACACACACACAGATATGCAGCATTTTAGGAAAAAATATCTATTAGTGCTGGCTGCATTGAGCACTTCTCAACAGCAGAGGGCATTCCGTATTCACAAAACAGGCACCTGCACAGGGAAAAATGTCAATGTGATCACCAGCACTTCAGCAGTGACTTGATTCAGTCATCTCTCATTATTTGGGAATGCAGGGACAATGGCAGGTTAGCAAAAATTTTGCCAGGATCACAGGACAAATGTGACAGACTAACCTAACTCATGCATTCTGGTCTTGTCCTCTGCTGCAAAGATTCTGAGTGACAATTTTCAAAAACACTTACAGGTGTCCTTAACATCAATTTGAAGCCCTCCCCTGTGGTAGCTATACTGGCATTCCAAATGATGCAAATAGCAGCTAACCAGATATCATTGCCTTTATATCACTGCTCACGCGCAGAATCAGTTTTTTTGCTAAATTGGCAATGGACCCTGGTCGCTGGATGTCATGTTATTTCTAAAGCATAGGTTCACAATATTTTAAGTCTGTCTAACGTACAGAGGGTCAGGTGCACATATGGATAGTGAAAAAGGTTTTGCTTGCAGGAATCGCTCCTCATGTTCATACATATAAGTGATCTCTTACTAATGCACTTGTAATGTAAGAGCTGGGGGACAAAACCCACAGTCCTCATTCCCTGATCATATAAATTCCAGTGTATTTCAGGGCTTCAGTGTCCATGTAGGGATCTGACTATTGTTTTAAAAAGAAAAGATTAAAAACACACTCACAGGATCAGTCAATACGTTCTCCTCAAATGCAAACAAATGGAATAAAAATATACAAATGTGTTTGCAATGTATGTATGTACTTGCATGTGCTGTCTGCCTTCATAGGATACTGCTGTATCAAGTGCATGACAATACTCAGTGCTATTCTCTCAATACAATTATACAGTGAGCTGAGCAGAGGTGTGATAGAGAGACACAAAAGCACAGGATAAAATGAGAAAGAGCGAGAGACAAAACCAGTGTGGTGATGTAGAGGTCCTTTGGCAAGTCCCAACAGGTCACCAAGTCAAACTGGAGGACAAATACATCTCGACCACCAAACACACATTGTCTGATGCCATGTTTGTGTGTCAAAGTGAAAGTGTGGGATAAGTAAAACGCCTCCTCTCGTCCTCTACATGCATCTGAATGACATTCCTTACTTGTGTGTACAGCGTGTTTTATCCTCTTATGTGTCCTGTACATAGTTTTATATAATCTCATTATCATCTGCCTCACACACACACACACACACACACAGGTATTATCATCATCACCCATGCATTTAAATGCTGGATTCATTCACAGGCTGTCCACAGATTTTTGTTGTTGTGACGACTCTTCAGCACTGCAGCATTTTATCTCCCTTTCTCACCCCACTGTTCACAACATGATCAATGCTCCCAAAGCAAAAAGGAGTAAGGCAGTAAGTCTATTTTAGACCAGCAAACTGCCTTTACCATAGTATTACATTTCCAGCACTAAGGTAATGTTCAAATGTCTTTCCCCCTTGGGCAGTGATGCGTCAGATGATTCAGGCTGCTATATGGAGTGTATAGTGTTACTATTTCTTTTAATGGGGCTGATATAATGTACTATCTACGTTACCACTGTAGCCATGATGTAAAACTACATGACTTTTCTGAACTGCAGTCATCACCGAAGACCATTAATGAGGTGATACTATCCTGTATTCTTTGTCTTTTTAGGAAAAAAATTAAAAATCTTTCTCCTTTCCTGTACGTCAATATTCCTGCGTCAAAAGTCTGCGACATTTCCAGACTTCCCAGAATTCAGTAAACCCACCACTTTTCCCTGTCTGGAATACTTCTCTCCAAAAGCCCCAATGATCAGAGTAGACTTTGTTAACAGGACCACTGTTTCATTCTGGAGTCATCTGGTGTTGTAGTCCCATTAGAAGTGCTCCAGAGAAATCTTCCTGAGCAGCTATCCAATCAGTGGACTGGAGCTCAGACTACAGTAAAAACATGATATTCTGTGACATTGAAATGCACATGAAAGGTTCAGTGAAACCCTGTGCCTGACCTTTTTAGTACAAGCACTGACATACCATTAACTGCTTGGAAATATCACCGATACCTCATATACAGTATGAGGAGGAATTTGAGAGCCGAGAGGCTTGTTAATACAACATTTTATTTCAAATTTTGAACCGTTTCAGTTGCTTCACATGCGTTACTGCCACATATTAAGTGGTATGGTGAGTGATGATTTACAGTACAATGTTGAAACAATGTTTATATTCGTTGTATTATGGCATTTAACTGTAAGAAATTTGTTAGATTAAATAACTATTTAAAATGAGTGAAACATCAATTCTTAACCAGGTACTTTGAATGTGTCCGGCTTTACTTTGCAGACCACTTTGCAGTGCACTTTGCAGTGCCAAGGTACTGAATAGAGAAAAGTGTGTGAGTGTTTGTTATATGGTATTTTATGAATCTGTCACATGGCTCAGCCCTACTGCCTACAAGCAGAACATTCTACCAAATTATGCTGTTTTATACAAATTAGGATAGGAGTAATAGGAGATGGATCATGATTTGTAGAATATATGTATACTGACAGGGTTAGTTTCCATTTCAGGTGGCAAGAGTCAATCTGTGTGTTGACTGTGGTACGAAACTTACTGCGACACTTTGCACAGCGTCCCTTGTTGTACTCCAGCAGGTCCAGGGTCCGGCTTCGATCACCGAGCGATCGCCTCTGCCCGCTCTCCCTCAGCCGAGCCGCCTCCTCTCTGGCGTACACCCCGAGCTCCTGGGTGTAGCGCCCATACATCTGGAAACGGACATAGCAAGGATGTTGGCTTAAGAATTAAACGTACACACACACATTCCACATGCCCTACCAACAAGCACAGAAGAGGCAACATTTAATTTTAATTTTTCCAAAGACGCAATTAATTCATTTGACTTTTGAACAACTAGATTGCTGGTTCTGCATCTTCTCCAGTAATCAAATGTGGCCACTATGTGAATGAAGTGAGCTGGTGAAAGAAACAGGGGGGGACATATATTGACTAGTGTGGTAAAGGGAGAGACAGTAGCAAAGACGGATACAGTGCAGTGCTGCTGATCGGCTTTACTTTTGTTCAACCTTATAAATGACCTGGAAGACCTCTGGACCATCAGGGCCCTCACACTTTCTAAAAAAGTCAAAGGTCAGCCAACAGGGTCAGTGTGGTACAATACTGAATATAACAAAGGGACAGAATCATCTCTCTCAGTCTATGTCACTTATTCTCTAACCCCCAGAAAAAGATAATAGCTGTCTTTTCACTTAGAGGAAACACACACCCTCGCAGTCTCAGCAATGAACCGAATAACTTCTCAGTCAACCTTAACTGTGACCCCAGCACACACACACACACACACACACACAGAAGCAGTCGTGTCAGCAGTACAAGAGACAGGAAGCGCCAAGTTCTGTACACTGCCGAGACACCAGCTCCCCCTCCCACAATGCCCCCTATTGGAAGCCACTATAGCTTCTTGACCAACATGTTATGACTCAGAAGCTCAAGAAAAACATGAAGTATAAAGAATTTGATTTGTCAGCCGTTGTGAATTCATGCAAAACTATTCAATCAGTCCTGCAAAAACTGATGCAACGGTTGACAACATTTTGCACAGTATATTTAAACTTCCTAGATTACAGCCATTACGCTTCAAAGTCCAATCCCTGCGGTGCACAGTTGAAGTTCACAGTGAAGTGGGGAACAGAATGGAGCATACAGTATAGTATATAACCTCATTGCTAATTGCATAGCACTAGACCATCAAACTTCATAAGAGTCTATCTGAGGGCCCAAAGAGTGTATCAGACAGATTTGGTCATACTGAAAAGATCCAGCACTGGAAAAAGTCTGCAGTTTTTCCAAATGGGACACAGAGTTTCAGCTGCAAAAATGGACTAAATCTTCACATCAAATTTGGCTTTTTATTCAGACAACAATTCAAATCCAAAACTTGTATTCCTTCACTACTGGATCATCTTCCTGAGAGCACACCTGCAGTGCTGGAGCCTGGAGCTAACCACACACCTTACGGCCTCAGAAGTTATGCCAAGTGACAACGTGAATGAAAAATAAATGATAACAGCGGGGCTTCACGGAAATCAAGCCTTAGAGTGTTGAAAATTCAACATTTGGACCCACTATTGCTACGGTGGAAAATAAGTGTGTAGTAGTAATAAGTGTCAAGACAGAAGCCCTTCTTGACATTTATTTTCCAATCTTGACAGTAAAAGGAATGGACAGGTTCTTAGTTTAATGCAGGAACGCTAAATGCGTTTCTTTGAAAAGAAAAGTTTGTTAAACACAATTGATGCTTGCTTCTGCCTTTGGATTGGAGCGAGGTGGGGGTCGGGGATGGACACTGGCAAATATACAATACATGTCAAATATAGTATAAACATGAAAATCATCAGTTTTAATCTAAAAATACTGGTACTGGCAGAATCTTTCCATGTCACAACAGCGGTACTTCCCTTTTTACTGTAAGACTGACATGGTTGTGTTTACGCAGCAAAGCAAAAGCTAGATAGCCATGTCTGTTTTATTAATCAAATGTCCAGATTCAATAAATTTCCATGCATGTCAGAATAAAAAGAGGCACTGGAAGCAGGCCTACATTTCTTGGAATGGCCCCCATGGCCTGATGGAAGAAAGTGTTTAGATGACATACACACAGGCACGCCCACACATTCAGACGATGCTGAACTGTGAAAGATAACAGAGATGCACTTGGCACCTTGTAAACACCGTCTGCCTTGCTATTTTTAGTCGCACACACACACGTTTTTACGTAAACCGTGAAGCTCACCAGTTCAATAGCTGCTGTTTTACTGGGTCAACTATCACAGCAGGTTGACTGACGGCAGTACAGGATTTTACTGACAGTCCAAACAGAGGATCAAGGACATTTGCCTAAATAAAAGGGCAGGTATCAATTCACGGAAAGGATGAGTTCAAGTCACATTCGAGATGGGCTCAAGTCAGACTGTCGGGATACATGTTTGGAGAGGGCCTCATCACAGCCATGCTGTGAAAAGGTCGACAACTGCCGCTTCCGAGCACTGCAGCGATGTCTTGTGCAAGTCCCATCCGTATCAAACACGAATGGTATTTGAAAAACTTTGCCAATTGTATCACTCGGGTCAATATAATTCCAGAAATCTCGGTCACTTGTATCAGCACCAGTGCTGATTTTATTATATGGCATTGGCCAGACATGACTGGTCTACAATAAACAGTGTTTCTCAATGTCATTACAAAACCTTCTATAGCGACATACTTAAAAATTGCACAAGCCTGAAAACATTAATGTTATTCAAATGTCTCTACTTAAGGTATCACAATGCTTCAAACGAAAATACTTGTTGGATGGTCTAACAGCATCTGATCCCCCCTTTCTGATGGCAAATTTGGGGGCACCGCATCCAACAATTTTCGAAACTTACCAAAACAGACGATCTTACCACACTTTACGCAGCAACTGGCCACATGTGCAGAGGTCTGGAAGGGTTTGAACATTTCCCTCAAGCTAATTTTTTTTGTTCTTCACACAACTGCTTGTGTCACTTTTCACGTGTATAATTGAGGGCACCACTATGTCGGAAATTGTGCCCCATTATCCCACTCTTCAAAAAACACTTCTTACAACCTACTTCGTTTGAAGCTCACCGAGGCCTTTACCGTTAGCAAGTGATGTGTAGTTAGTCTTGTCTTACCTTACAAGAATGCTTCAAATCAGGTCAGTTGGGCAGACATATTTTAAATTAAAAAGAGAAAAAGAAAATTGGAACAGTGGTGTGTTCATGTCAGAGTCAGGAAAGTGACCATCTGCCTGTCATAAGTTCCCCATAAAAAGGCTGCCTGAGGCCAACCACTGACCTTGAAATGTGTCGCTAATACCTGTAGTTAAGTTCCTCTTTTGTGGTGAGGGCGTGTGTTTTTGTTAATTTCTGCAGATCAGAAGCAAACGGTGTCTCCCCAACGTTCGTTATGCAAGTTCATTAATGAAAACTGTGTTTGTGCCAAAGCCAAGAAAGGGACCAACTACCTTGTTCTAAGATAACTACTTGACCTGAGTGAAGTACAGCTCTACAGAGCTAACAGACCCACCCCTCCACCCCCATTCCTCTGCAAGTAATGGATAACTATGTTGTATATTATTTAGATATTATCAATTCTGATTAATTATGTGCTCATTGACTATTTGTGCAATTAGTAAGGTAAATACAGAAACCAAAATAATAATTAATAATTTAATCATTTGAAAATATACATATTCTTTCTTGTCATCCACAAGTTGGCTGTGCAGCATTTTGTACTTGTGTAGAACATGCTAACATTAGCTGATTCTTCTTGCAAAGAGTACAGCTAAGGACATCAAACATTCTGGGATGATTAAGCAGGAAATCTACAGACATCTACCCTTACATGATGTTAATTCCATGCAGTGATCATATTTTGCTGCGTCATGAATGCTTTTTGTCACATGTAGCCATATGTTTTGCACTATGCATGTGTACTGACAATTACAAAACCAGTGATGTAGACCAAAGTGCAGTGGGACCAAACCTTGCTGTAAAGGACAGATAAGCAAGCTCAAAAAGCTTAGAAAAGAAGAAAAACATTTGTGGATGAATCCCTGCTCGTAAAAATGCAGAGCTCGTTCCAACGCAAAACCACTTCTCAATACC
This sequence comes from Gadopsis marmoratus, assembly GCA_036023855.1. Taxonomy (NCBI): domain Eukaryota; kingdom Metazoa; phylum Chordata; class Actinopteri; order Centrarchiformes; family Percichthyidae; genus Gadopsis; species Gadopsis marmoratus. The sequence goes on along the minus strand of JAVQJF010010373.1, from coordinate 2,579 downwards.
AAACTCTAATCAGCAGAAAGGATTAATTGACAAGCCTCAACATACCTCACTGGACCCATGTAAAAGTTCAATATGAGAGTAGGGAAGGAATGAACACAAACATAAGAAAAATCAAGAAGGGAAACATTTGGGGAACGATTTGGGGTTTCTGACATCAAATGCCAACCGCTGTTCTACCCAAGATGCCATTCTGCATGGCATTCTCAGCCACATTCATGATCGCCAACCCTAAGTTTTAATTAAGTACGGAGACTTCAAACGCAATGGAAACTCAAAAGACCCGAAAACAAGAGGGCAAAAATAGACCTTCTCAGATGCACCCCCTTGAAACTTGCATCTGACTAGAGGAAGAAAACAAACAGACCCATCCAGAACAAAGACATTACTGGTTGAAAGCCTATCATTATGTGGAGCATAGTCAGAAACGGGTGCTCGGCTGAGCCTGCCTGCCTGGGTTAATTGATCCCAGATGAACGGGCTGTCGTGGACTCATTGTCCTAGCTGCTGGGGCAAGGGAGAGGGCACGGGTGACGAGTAATTCTAGCATATTAAGAATATCAGTAGGTGGAAGAACCAAGAAAGATGAAACAAGATACTGAAAAATGTTACTTGTTGCCAGGCCATGAAATAATTCCAACGAAGAACTCCGCTTTAAACATTGAACATGAAAGAAACAACAAAGTTCAAAGACTAACTGACAACCCTGCAACTAACAAGTGGCAGTTTTGCCAAGATGAAAGCCATAAATATGCCTCAAGCGACCTTGTTTAATGACACTCAAAATAGGTGAGATAACAGGTGAGATAGAGGAGGGAGGCAAGTCCCACCTTTGTACTTGACCTGTTTTTTCTGATGCAATAGAGTCTTCCAGAAATGGAAAGTGTACGTTGGAAGAAGGAAAAATGTATCACCTGTTTGAGATAGCATCTGAATATTTGAGGTGTGTGAGATGAGGTGCTTCACTTGAACCGGGCATGGTACATACATCTAAATTCACTAGTTCTGTCTCCCTTTTGAATGTTTGATAAATGAACCCATAGATGACATAAAAGGTGACTAAGATAACCTCTGGCAAAATTTCAAAACTGTTTATGATTCTGAAGTCGGCGCTAGGATAAAAACAACCGGGGAGGGGATAAGGAAAGGAAGTCATGATTTATTGATAAAAGTCCAGACAGGGAAAACAAGTTAAGGAAATAAGGACAGACACTGACTGTATAGACAAAGGTAATGATTGTCATCAAGGAGCTCAGCTGGTGCAATACCTTCCCCTGGTTCAGCCACTCAAAATGGTTAATAAGTGAACCAGCCCATCTGCAGTTTAATCAGCCGAGCACATCAAGGTTACAGTGGTTACACAAGACACACACACAGAGACAATGAGATGTGCATTCCCCTGCCTGATTGTACTCATGAGCATGTTTAAGATGTCCTCAAAATTGAACCGAGACAAAAATCTTAATTGTAATAAATATATTAATGTTTAATAACTTGAAATGAAGACATTTCTGCTGCAGGGAGAGCACCCCCTACATTAGCGCACACATTTTTGGTTCTCACTGACAATGGTACGGACAATTTGGTTGGTACAATATCTCTGTGGACGGGCACTAAAATGGTCTGTTAAATCACATCAATTTACAACGCTCACACTGGCTGTAAACCAAGTGGGGGCCGACGTTGCTAGCCGTTGCTAACGGCCAACCATGTCAGCTCTGTGCTGTGTTTAAAAAGTACTGGGTAACTGGGGATCTGAAGTTACAGGACTCCTCGCTGCTGTGAGGTTTGAAAGTTTAGTCATTTGTCATCAGAACATTTAGAACCATGAAAGAGAGACAGCTAGCTCACTCTGTTGTCTAATGTGTATAAAGCTAAGCTAACTAACTTCCACTTTCCAATTGCAAGCTAGTTAGCCTAGCTTGCTAGCTTCCACTGTCGGATAGGAATACAAACTTGATAGCAAATGTTGAATATTAAAGGTAAAGGAACCAACGTTTAAAGATAGGCTGTCAGTAGAGCCCCACTGAGGTTCAAAGCATGTCTCCTGGCAATGCCTTCTCTCAAATGTCTCAATCTTAGACACTTTTGCCCCAAACAGTGCCAGCGACAGTCTGAAGACAGGCAGGTAAGGTTAATTGGTGGTCTAAATTGCCCATAGGTGCGACTGTCAGTGTGAACGGTTGTCCATCTCTATGTGTCATCCTTGCGATTGCCTGGTGACCTGTCCAGGGTGTACCCCACCTCGCGACCAATATCAGCTGGGATCGGCTCCAGCCCCTGCGGACCTCTAAGAATAACTGGTTATAGATAATGGATGGATTCACTTTAATGCTACCATTTATTTTTCTTTTCTATTTTTGAAGAAACAAATAACTGTACAAATCAAACACACACAAATGCAAAAAAAATAAGTCACCACCTAACTAAGCAAATAGGTAAGAGCCTCCCATTGGATAATTGCTGCATGGGTGATTATGTTTCAGCTGGCAACAAGTTATTTAACCCTAACTGATGCAGTGAGATGCTTCTCATTTCTTAAACTAGCATGTCGAAAGACACATCCTGTGGTCGTGGAAAAG
>JAVQJF010010370.1:0-40674 GCA_036023855.1 Gadopsis marmoratus | reverse complement strand
ATTATATTTAGTAATCAAGCCAGATGAAATCAATCAATTACTTAAACTTCAAGCATGCGTCAAGGACATAAAAACCTGGATGACCTGCAATTTTCTAATGTTAAACTCAGACAAAGCTGAAGTTATTGTAGTTGGCCCTGAACACCTCCAAAATTAATTATATAAAAATATAGTTATAGGCTGAACTATTACAACTCAATATTATCAGGCTGCTCCAATAAGTTCCTTTATGACTCTCCAGCTGATCCAAAATGTTGCGGCACCTCTACTGACAAGAATCATATTTCTCCAATATTAGCTTCTCTACTGAAGAGAACACAGAGGTGTGGAGAGGAGAGATACCCCCTCGTGAAGACAGGCCTTTCTTAGCTCATCTTTAACTGAGACTCTTATTTGGGCGGCAGAGCTCTCGGGCCTTTTATACAGAAAACCCTCCCTGTTCAACTCCTCCTGTTGCTCAAGTGACTCATTGCATAACACATCTTCACTCCTTTTTTGGTAAAAAACTATAATGCGTCATACCTTCTGCTTCTGTAGCTTTCCAGAAAGTACCAGAAAGTTATGACGTAGTCAGTGGTTCTTGGAAACTTAGCAAAAAGCCCCTTAGTTATTTCAGTACAAGGTGATATAGGCGGCAGGAAACTGACTAGGAGTGCAATATAAAAAAAGTACGATGCAAAAAATAAAACGAATTAGATGCTTCAATTATAAGGAGTACAATATAAAATCTAAAATGATACAAGTGTAACCTTGAATAATGAAAAACAATACTATGACTCTAGGAAGAAATACTGAACATAGCTTGAGAACTGAATATAAGAGTATATGAGTATAATGTGAAAAACTGTAAAACATAAATTAATATATGAGTATGAAAATGTTGCAACTTGATACACTGCAACATATAATATATAAACTGAATATTAAATATTTAAAAATGCAATCAATGAGAACAAAGCAAAATACAAACATTATTAAACCATCTTGATTTCAAATCTAATGAGTGATTTCAGGGGTCACTTGGGATGGCGAGGACAGCTGAAGCTTCACACTGTATTCTCTTGCCTCCTTCACCACAGTACACTGGCTATCCTGTAAAATCCAGAATAGAATTTGCAATCCTTCTCCTCACCTACAAAGCCTCTTAAAGCGCTCATAGCACCCTATTACCCCACTAGACTGCTGTGCTCCCAGAAGGCAGGGCTCCTTGTGGCCTTCACCTATCAAAGTCCTCTCCTGTGGAACCAGCTCTCTCTCTCTCTCTCTCTCTGTCCTTCTGTTGCTTTCTGCCTCCAGAGCTGTAGAGTCTGGATCTGTGGCTGCAGCCACCTGCTGCCCCCATGTCCCTGCTCAATGGCTGCCGCTGCTATTATTGTTTTTGCTCTTATTATAAGTATTACTATTATTTTTATTAATGTTAACATCAATACATCTCTATGTTGAACTCTGCTGCAGTGCTGCTGTGTCTTCTCTTTCCTCCTGCTTTCTCTCTCTCTCTCTCTCTCTCTCTCTCTCAGCCCAACCTGTTGAGGCAGATATCCGCCCACCCAGAGACTGTGTCTGGTTCTGCTCGAGGTTTCTGCCTGTTAAAAACGAGTTTTTTTCTTGCCAGTGTCTCCCAGTGCTGCTCATGGTGGGAATTGTTGGGTCTCTGTAAATAAAGAGTCGGTCTAGTCCTGCTCTATATGAAAAAGTGCCCTGAGATAACTTTGTTATGATATGGTGCTATGCAGATAAAACTGAATTGAACTGAATATTGATGCACTTTATTCCCACTGCACTTTGTATTTTTGGCTTGATTCTGTTTACACTATGAACATCCAACCTCAATCTAAGATCACTGAAAGGCAGCAGAGATTTTGCACTTAGTGTGTGTTATCATATTGCTGATTGTCATAATATTACAATGTTCAAGCACGATAATACTTTAATATTATCTCATTAGGTTTTATCATATGTACTATGACAGAGGGCTTGTTTGTCAAGAGAAATGTAGTCGTGTCTGTAGCTGGTTATGTAAAAACACTATCACAAGCACCTTTGCACCCTGAATACTGTTTTCTCATTACTAAACCACAGGTGTTTCAAGTGAGCAAGAAGAAAGTCTTGGAAAGCACAGACCGACCTCCTGCTGCTCATTTTAACAATGTGGCTTTATAATTTTTTGCTGGGTTTTGACCTCAGAGGGGTATTCCTGTTTATCTTTATATTCCTCCTAATAGCAGACTTTCTCAAGAACAGGAATCCTCCAAATTATCCTCCAGGACCGCTGGCTCTTCCCTTTGTGGGGAATTTCTTCAGTGTGGACTTTAAACATCCACATGTTTATTTTACCAAGGTAAAGTTTAGTACACAGGAGGTTTCATCTTACAGTGCTTGTAAGCTTCAAGGATCAAAGATTAAAAGTGATATAATTGCTACAGGCTTGTATTAATAGATTTTAGATTTGTTAAAACAGTTGTTTGCTAGTTGTGTTTTGAAATCTTTGCTGTGCATATTTTCATTTATAAGTGTGAATTCTATCGAGACATTCTAATATTTTATTAATAATAAATTATTATTTCACAATCAGTTCAACATGTATTTTGTCTTTGTCAAAGAGCAAAAAAACAGAATTCATTTAAATATTTTTTTTATTAATATGCCTAGAGGATGTAACTTTAGTTGTTCACACATTTCAGGTAATGTGGTAATTGCATTTTATTTACAATTATTTATATAGAAACTAATGGCAGATACTGACATCTGGTGGTCAAATTGTAAACATAAATGGAAATTCTGATCATGGCACATCTGGTAGCTCGTTTGTTCCTCATTGTGCATTGTTAGGTTTTGTTTTTGAACAAATTAAAAAGTTCGTATGATGTAGTAGTGTCCTGGTTCATTAGTGTGTTTGTTCTTTGATGTATTGTTCGCAGTTGGCTGACATCTATGGAAATGTGTTCAGCGTCCGCCTCGGCAGTGACAAGATAGTGTTTGTGTCTGGGTACAAGATGGTGAAGGAAGCCATAGTGACCCAAGCTGAGAACTTTGTGGATCGACCATACAATCCAGTGACTGACAGGTTTTACTCAGGAACCACAGGTGGACAAATCTCCCTCTTTCTCTTGTGTTATGCTCTGCAGAAATGAGCCATTAACCCTATTGCCTCTGCATATTTGTGTCTAGGTGGTCTGTTTATGAGCAATGGCGAAATTTGGAAGAGACAGCGACGCTTTGCCTTGTCTGCCTTACGCAGCTTTGGCCTGGGCAAAAGCACCATGGAGCAGAGTATCTGTGAGGAGATCCGACACCTGCAGGAGGAGATAGAGAAGGAGAAAGGTGAGTACAAAATAAGCTCATAATCAGCAGCATCAGCGCTTCAGCAATATCGCACAGTGGATATAAACATGGGACTCTTTTCCTCCAGGTGAACCTTTCAACCCAAAAGGCCTCTTCAACAACGCTGTGTCCAACATCATTTGCCAGCTGGTGATGGGGAAACGATTTGACTACAGCAACCACGACTTTCAGATGACCCTGAAGTATCTGTCTGAGCTTCTTAGCCTGCAGGGCTCTGTATGGGGGTTTGTAAGTCAGTAATATCCATTTAGATCAATCATTGTCAGGGAGAGAGCATTCAGGTGGGATTGTGGGAGTCAATCCGACTGAGAGGGACCATATCTGTGGCCAGAATTGATCACAAAAGGTGAAAAGTGATGTGAATGAAAGTTTGTCTTTAAATCAACTCTTTTCTTCCGAGTAGCTGTATGAGTCATTCTCTGGAGTGATGAAACACTTGCCAGGTCCTCACAACAAAATGTTCAGCAACTTCAACACCATCCTAGACTTCATCGGTCATGAGGTACAGAAGCACAAGCAGAACCTGGACCACAACAATCCCCGGGACTACATTGATGCTTTCATCATTGAAACAGAGAACGTATGTGAACAATTGCATTGCACTCACTGCACTGTACAACATCGTGTAGCCCTTCCTGTCAATCTATCAGTCAATCACTACTGTATCTTCTCTGAATTTCTGAACAGCACAAGGAGTCTGACCTGGGCTTCACTGAGACCAATCTGGCTCTGTGCTCTTTAGATTTGTTCCTGGCCGGAACAGAGACAACCTCCACCACTTTGCTGTGGGCTTTGGTTTTCCTCATCAAAAACCCGGATATCCAGGGTAGGTGACAGGAAGGACACAAGACTAAAAGAGTCTACAGCCATGCTAGCGTATCTGTGAGGCTGTACTTAGGCACAGTGGTAGTTTGAGCTAAATGCTAACATCAGCATGCTAACATGCTCACAGTGACAATGTTAACATGATGTTCACCATCTTAGTTTAGCATGATAGCATTCTAATATTTGCTGACTAGCACTAAGCACAAAGTACCAAATTTCATGGCAATCCATCCAATAGTAATTGGATGGATTGCAATTAGAGAGCCATCTCGCTAGCATGGATAAACATGATAGGGATTGTTTGAATGGCTTATTTTAAGAGATTACTGGCATTTAAAGTCTACAAGTGCAAATCTGAAGTCATGTATAGTGGTTAGTGGATACATCTTTGAAGTAGGAGAGCAGTTAAACCATTCAGAAAAAAGGTTTTCTCTGTAGCAGGAAGCGAAAACTAATAGCAGAGGAAAGAATGTTTAAGCCTGCAATCTGATCTCTTCAACCACTCTTACTTGAAAACAAGTTCAGGAGCAAATCATTAAAGGAAAATGCACCTTATTTCAAAGTCTGTCAATACCTAGATGCCCGTATGTTTTGTGTTCATTGTAATCATTCCTCCTGTCTATACTGGTTACAAATTAAGTGTAAGTGTTGGGGGACAAAATCATTCTGTGTAAAACTAACATATGGAGGCATTAATAGATCTTGTATTTCTAGACAAAGTCCAGGCAGAGATAGACAGAGTGACCGGACAGACGCGCCAGCCCAGTATGGCAGACAGACCCAACCTGCCCTACACTGACGCTGTCCTCCACGAGATCCAGAGGATGGGCAACATTGTTCCTCTAAATGGGCTCAGAATGGCCGCCAAAGACACAAGACTGGGTGGTTACTTCATACCCAAGGTGCATTTAGTACACAGTCATTTTAAGTGTGATAAACAGGTTTATCTCTAAAATGTCAGTGTTGATGTAGCAGCATTGCTTGGTGTTAACCTATGGATCATGTTTTTTAGGGTACATCCTTGGTGCCCAGTCTGACCTCCGTCCTGTTCGACAAAACTGAATGGGAGACTCCAGACACCTTTAACCCTGGACACTTCTTGGATGCTGAGGGAAAGTTTGTAAAGAATGAAGCTCTCCTCCCTTTCTCTGCAGGTAAACCACAGTCCCCTCAATCTTAAGCAAGAACCAGAACGTAAGTTTTATCCTGAGTTTGTGTGTTTGTGGACTCTTCAGGGAAACGTGTATGTCTCGGAGAAGGCCTCGCCAAGATGGAGCTGTTCCTGTTTTTGGTTGGTTTACTGCAGAAGTTCTCTTTCTCCGTTCCTGAGGGAGTAGAGTTGAGTATCGTAGGAGATATTGGAGCCTTACGTGTACCGCACCCATTCAAGGTTTACGCCAAGGCTCGCTGAAAAATGCAGTATGTCACTGAAACATTTAATCTAATCAAGGTGTAACAGACAAGAGTTAGGAAAATGCTTTAGGTTCGTAAGCTGTAGTTACTTTCAATCTCAACCTTCCACTGTTGTATGATTATCTCATGTATTCTCTCTGCCTGTACGTTAAAATCTGTGTGATAAAGATATTATTACATACAAATATTATTGTATTAATGGAACTGTTTATAAGACATTTCCCTTTTTCCTTTCCCTTTGTTATTAATGACAAAATGTACACTTCAACTGAACTTACAATCAAGATGTATTGATCTATCTAAAATTTCATGATAGTAATGATCAGTTCTGCCATTAATTAATAAATAACAGAAATAATAAATAATTTAAACACATTTGCTAATGACTAATAAATTATTTAGTGATTTGTGTCACAAACCTGGTTTAAGGCAATGATGAAAAAGCTGGTGACTATTTACAAGTCAATGGAAGCAACTAACAAATCATTGGAAAATTATTAGTAGTTTGCTTATTATTATTGTTTAGGTGCCTACTGCACATAAACACTTCAAACCCACTGTGGGAGGAACTGAAAAACATCTTACTTTGCGCCATCTCGTGGTAATATCAGGAATGACAGTAGACAGCAGCGCACCCTGCACAATGTAAAGCAGATAGTATTATACATAGTTTCACCAACTTTCACCAGGATTGTCTGATATTCTAAAAATAAATGTAATAGTATGCCAAAACATTCACTTGGAAGATGCTATGATAAAAGTGTTACACATGGTAAGAACTTCTGGTAAGACCTGTAAACAGATTTTGATGTGTAAGACTGAGTACTAAGCTGCTTAAATTCCTTCTCCTTTCTAATGCAACAAAGCTGCATAAAAAGTCAGATATAGTAAGAGGTAGACACAAATGTGCATGCCGGTGATTGGTTGGATGTTAACTACATTATGAAGTATTAAACTGACAGAGGACTGACATCTCTGAGAATAATTCAGCTTAAAAGCGTTTTATTTCATGTACTTTATAATGTCCATTTTCTTATTCTGTGTAAGTTATGGTGGGTCCGTTTTTAGATTATTGTTACTCTGCATTTGGTTAATGGAGGGCCGTCCCCACTCTCTGCCACACAAACAGATCATTACATAAGCTGTGAGTCAGCAGAGTGCCAGAGTCATCTGTATCAGTGCCTCGCGCTTCTCTTCTGCTTCACAATGTGCCTGTGTGATTTGTTTCTCTGGCTTGGTCTGAGGGGATTGCTGCTTTGTATTTTTGCCGTTCTCCTCGTAGCGTATTTTTTGAACAAAAAGGATCCACCTAACTTTCCACCAGGGCCACCCGCTCTCCCTCTTTTAGGAAACGTCTTCAACATTGAATCCAAACAGCCTCACATTTACCTAAGCAAGGTAAGATGACAGAATCATATGTTCATATTATGCAGTGGTGGTTTTGTGATTCTGAAAATTCTATGAAAACCTTTGAAAAGCTATTCAGTAATAAATCCCCTACTTTAGTATGTAGTAGAGACAAGTCCTCAAAGAAGGGAAAATTACAAAACTTTACATGAAGCTCTTCTCCAACAGAGTCTATGGTAGTCTATGGTAGGAAAAACCTGTTGAGAGTGTCACTGAAATATGCATCTTATCAGAGTCACATGCTAGACAACAGGCCACTTATTCTCTATTTCTGCATCCACAGCTAGCTGATGTTTATGGGAATGTGTTCTGCATACGTCTGGGAAGACACAAAACAGTGTTTGTGTCTGGGTGGAAGATGGTGAAGGAAGCCATAGTGACACAGGCCGACAACTTTGTGGACCGGCCTTACAGCCCGATGGTGACCAGGATTTATTCAGGGAACTCAGGTGAATTGCACAAAGTGTACTCACATACAGTATACCAGTGTTACAGTCATCAACCTGCCTCCTGATCCCTGCCCGAGTAATACTGCGTGGTTTCTCTCTGTCTTAGCGGGCCTTTTCTTCAGTAATGGGAAGGTGTGGCGGAGGCAGCGGCGTTTTGCCATGGCCACGTTACGTACCTTTGGTCTGGCCAAGAGCTCCATGGAGCGGAGCATCTGTGAAGAGAGTCACCATCTGCAGGAGGCGATGGAGAAGGAGAAAGGTTGGCAAAATCAACCAGACAGAAAAGCGAACCAAATGCAACAGAATGAAAAGCAAAAGAAAACACACACAGTGTATGGTGACTGAAGACATTACTTCTGTTCAGGTGAGCCGTTTGATCCTGTGCCCCTCTCAAACAAAGCTGTGGCCAACATCATCTCCCAGATAGTGTTTGGGAGACGGTTTGACTACAGTGACCACAACTTCCAGAGCATGCTGAAGAATCTGACTGAGATGGCCTATCTGGAAGGCTCCGTATGGGCTCTAGTAAGATGCAAAGAAGCTGAGACACAATGAACAACCTCACATGGCTATTTCCATTCCTAACATGGATCAGAACCAGCTTGTTAACTTAGTAATTTCTTCATAAATATTCCAGAAAGCCAATAGGAAAGTGTAATTGAGTTAGGAAGAAAGAAACACTAAACCTTCTACAGATTTTGACATTCTGTCAATTGAAAGTTCTCCATCAGAAAATATTGTGAGCTAAAGTGAGACCTTTTCTTGCCAGTGGATAAAAACAACACCACTGAATAGGTCCACTGTTTCCTCTCCAAACAGCTTTATGATGCATTCCCTGCACTGATGAAACATCTCCCGGGGCCTCACAATGGCATCTTCAGCAACTCTAAATGTTTGGAGGCATCTATCAGGGGAGAGATAGAGAGGCATAAGATGGATCTGGATCCCAGCAACCCACGAGATTACATCGACACCTTCCTGATAGAGGAGAGAGTATGGTGTTTACAACTAGCCAATCTGCATACAAAAACTAACCTTTTTGTGAACTGACCGTATGATTGTCCCTCCGCTCTGTCTGACAGAACCACAGAAACAGTGAACTGGGCTTTAATGACGGCAACCTGGTTCTGTGTTGTCTGGATCTGTTCCTGGCTGGTAGTGAAACCACTTCAAAGACCCTGCAATGGGGGCTCATCTACCTCATCAAGAACCGCCATATTCAGGGTGGGTGTTCGGATAAGACTCCCGAAGCAGAAGCACAGGAAATATATTGAAAAGATACTAGAGAATGAACATGTTGGTCAAACAAGTCACTTTAATAGATTGAAATGAAAAGTGTTTTATTTCACCTCCTAGACAAAGTCCAGGCAGAGATAGACAGAGTGATCGGACAGACCCGCCAGCCCAGTATGGCAGACAGACCCAACCTGCCCTACACTGACGCTGTCATCCACGAGATCCAGAGGATGGGAAACATTGTTCCTCTAAATGGGCTCAGAATGGCCGCCAAAGACACGAGACTGGGTGGTTACTTCATACCCAAGGTGCATCCACTTAGCACGTGTCCATTATGTGTTAATTAGATAAACTGAAATATGACAATGTGGGGAAAGTCAGCTAATGTTAGAATGAATAAACAATGAATCTCCTGACATCACCTAGAGATTTACTCTCCAAGAAGCACAAAAAAAAGTCCAAAATACATGTATTCTGTATGTAGTATTTAAGAAAGCTCAAATGATGTTGCATACAAACGGTATTTACTGTATGCAGGAGCCAGTGTTTGGTATTGCTGATGGCTGAAAATTAAACTGGCAACTTGAAATTCCACTGAAATATATTTAAAACATTGCAAAGTGTGTCTGACGTAGCAATTGCTCCCAAGCCGTGTACGGCGATTTGCGCCGTTTCCTATGATGATCATCAGTCTGGCTCATCGCAAAAGCTCTTGGCCTTCACTGCCTTGCTGGCTCGGCACCTTATTGTCATGAAATGGAAGCACGTCACCCACCCTAAAGTGGATCACGGTGCAGAAAATACGATTATCTAGAGACCCTTTCTGCATCACATGAACTTTGTTTCCCCTCTTTGTCAATGCTCTTGTTGAGGTTTTGCTTCAGTGGGATTGTACAGGGTGGGTGGTTGGGGGTTATACATTTTCTGTAAATGTTAAATTATAAATAAAATTTGGAACTAAAATAAACTCATTCTACTAAAACAGGTGAGATAGCATAATACATCTGATTTGACAAACAACTGATAATGTATTGAGCTACCAAATAAATATATGAGCTAAAAACAACTCTGTACTGTGTCAATACCCACTTGACATTATCCTTGATACACCTTGTCCAGTCAACAAGGTGTGTCTGTACTATCCGTGTATGCCTTATCCTTTAATATAAAAAATATTAAATTAATTTCCATCTGTGTGCAGGGAACCTCAGTGATGCCCAACCTGACCTCTGTGCTGTTTGACAAGAATGAATGGGAAACTCCCGACACCTTTAACCCTGAACACTTCCTGGATGCTGAAGGAAAGTTTGTGAGGAGGGATGCATTTTTACCCTTCTCTGCAGGTAACCTTCACCGATAAGTCTGAGTTTGATTAAGTACTGAATCGACTTTTGAACATTTTAACCACAGGGAGTAAAATAATTTAAGCTGCAGAAAATGTGGATCAGAGTATACAAGAAAATACTTTCAACACACTTGCCTTCATTGTTTTTCCAGGAAAGCGTGCATGTCTGGGTGAAGGCCTGGCGAGAATGGAGCTGTTCCTGTTTTTCATCAGTTTGTTGCAGAAATTTTATTTCTCCACTCTGGATGGAGTTGAGCTGAGTACAGAAGGAATCACTGGAGCCACACGAACACCGTACCCCTTTAAGATATATGCCAAAGCTCGCTGAACCCTGAAACCTATCCCCTACTATAGACTATATGCAACAGTAAAGCCAAAACATATTATAGACAGCGCATACTGCATCTATGGCTAGTTTTCCTGTCAGTACCGTTCAAGTGTGTAAGCAGTCCAGTGGAGGCAGCAATATATCCTGTACAACATGTGTGTGAGATGCTGGCACAAAGAGGTAAGGAAGGGGAGCTATTGCATTCTCTTTGTTTTGCCACAACACACAATCATGTAATGTGACTTTGTGATGAATTCTTATTTTGCTATATTGTTATAACCGGACCGCAGGACCAAACTGTCCAAATATGTCATCAGTCATGTCTTTTATTCCCACTTGTCACTGTATATGATTTCAGTTGGACTAGTGCCCACAATACAAATGACAGCGAGGCCAGATTTCATTCACCTCTTTGTCTCTCAGGTACCTACAGTATAGTATGGATGCATCCTGATGGGGTAGATTTGTAAATTGCTGCTCTACTGTCACATGTGAAGGTGCTGATGACATGGACTCATCTGTAAAGAAATGATTTGTGAACGGTGTTGAAACAAAATGCAATGATTAGTGTTCGTATTTTTCCATCTTCGGACCCAAACAGATTGATGCGACTGAATGAAAAACACACTTTTAAAAAAAAGAATTAAATTTATTCACCAAGAAAACCAAATGATTTAAAATGTTAACTCCTTAAATTCCTGAAAATTCATGATGCCTTCCTCACTTTTCTATATGTATATACACACACAAACATACATAAGTAGTTCCTGCACTGTGCTACATTTGATTGCACTTCTTATTTTCATGTAAATGCATCAGCAGCCTACAAGAACCATCCATTGCAAAGCAAAATAAAAGCGCTTTGACATACATCTATTGATCACACATGGCAAAACCATCAGAATAATTAGTGTTATTGCAAACATAGAGTGACAAGGCAATCAGCCATTTCATGGTGTGAAACTAGTGCAGTTTAACGCAATACTCCATAAAAAGGTTGGACAGCCAATAACAACAAAAACACCTGCTTCTCTACTGCGCTCTTCACTCTGAACTTCCACCGACACTACAGGAGCCCGAAAACACATCCATGATTAAATACAATACCGACTACAGTAATTAAAACTCTCAAAGTTACAATTTGCAGGTGCTGTATGAAAGCTTAACCTGGTTCTGACATTTTAGGATCAGAAGCTGGTGCTAAAATCATGTTTACATTACAGCTGTACAACTTCATTGATTATAGATTTGAATGCTCACTACTAAATAAGATTCAAGATATTCAGAATTGAAAGGCCAGTTTTCATTTGGCGCAGTAAGGAAGTCAAATCACACTCTAGGAGTATAGAATAATATAGAAAATACGTGAAATAGCCACTAGTCCTGGATTTTCTGATTCGTTGTTGCAGCACCTCAGAAGTTGATGTTACTTAATATGATTTAAAGAAAAACTTTTCATAGCTTTACAGAATGGGCTTGTTCCATTTTATTAAAATAAAAAAAAATTCTTAAGCGATCAAATGCTTGATGCTTAAAAGCAGTTGGTGGCCAGCACCAAATATAGCAATCATTTTCTCATAAACATCTAAAGCACACATTAGTACCCCCCTTAACTGCATAGTATGATGGTACATGCATCAACAATCATCTGATGCTATAGTTAGTTGGCTTTAGCATTCAAGTTACTAAAAAAAAAAAAAAAAAATTCATACTCAGATTTTATGGACTCTGATTCTGAATCAAATAGATAAGCATTCATTTACGTTTTTTTCATCCCTGACCGAGTGCACAGCATGACAGGACAGAAGAGAGTGAAGGCCAAGTTGATTGTAGAAATATTGAGCTGAGGCTGCAATTGGCAAAGCGCACACACACACACACACACACACACAGGGCAGAAGGGAAATATGCTCCAAGTCTACAGTTGGGAGAGCGTGCGCTACTTTAGCTAGTGAGGTGAACACAGGTTGTGGGTTCATGGTCTATGAAAGGTCAGCCTGTAGCCAGTGGGAGACTTAAGGGGTTGCGTTTGATAAGTAAGTGCTCATTGACCCTAATCAGCTCACCTGTGACGCCTTCCCAAACGCTGAGAGCAGATGTGTTTAAGGCCACTTGAGTGCTCAATGGTGGAAGGGTACTTTTCCCTTAACTGAAAAAAGGTGAGATATTTGACTCTATGACAAGGTCTACTTGGAGTTAGCGGCAGGCACGCTGATGGAGAGCGCCCGGCGTGGGGCGTTTGAGACTTGCCGCTGCTGGGACAAGAAGGACTGGCCCGGAGACACCACGGATGAGGAGCAGCCGCCGAGGCGCGATTCAATTGCCAACTTCTGGAAGCTCAAACTCTGAGGATAGAAAGAAAAAAAAAACATTACAGTATATGATGAGTGTTGACAATGAGACAAAACATAAAATCAGATTATTTGCCAAGATTTGATTTTACCTTGTTGTACCAGGCTGTGACGATCAGTTTCTCCTCATACTCTCTAAGTCTGGCCTGCTCACATTGACGCTAGAGAAGCAAATCCACCAAACATGAGTTAAGCTTCAAAGCCAGTCCTTTCAACAAAATACTGTACATTCACATCATGAACACTCTAAACACTGAACAAGTCAAAAAGCTGATTTACCTCCAGGTTGAGAATCTGCTTGTCCCTATCTGCTAACTGGTTCCTCAGAGCCTGGATCTCAGCAGTGGCTGGGTTTAGTTTAGGATCCAGCGCTCGGATCACCTATGATCAGGGAGAAAGAAAAAAAAAAGTACTGTTCTGAATACAGGTCAGATCAAACTTCTGGACTGACATTTTACAAAATATCAAAACTAGAATAAAATCCCACCCCCAAAAAAGAGAAATGTCATTCTTATTACTCACATTGCGAGCTTTCTCCAGGTACATTTTGTACCTCTCTTCCATGGCCCTCATATCATCATCCTTCTTCTTCAGAGCAGCCATCAGCTCATCCACCTTCAAGGCTTAGAGGCAAATATAGAGGAAAGGATGAGATTTCACTTCAGTCCTGTTGTGTATTGATGCAGCAGGTGAGATGGTTACATTTTCCACTCCCGAGGGTGCAGCAGTGGTGTCATACGTGATTGGTGATGTGAGACTTACAAGTTTGAGTGTTGTCAGGCTGAAGATCCTCCAGCAGCTCCTTCTTCTTCATGATTTCATCCTGAGCCTCGTTCAGCTGGACCCTAAGGAAACATGTTTCTTTACCTCCCTCTACTGGACAACACGGACATTCACTTTCACATCTCAACGTTTATCCAGGAAATGACCAATAATTCACACTTACATGTGTGCATCAAGTTTCCGCTTCAGGTTTGACTGAAATAAAAACAAAAACAAGTTTTTAAAGCTTCTAAAAACACAGTACAAATGTCACATTTGGTTATAATTGTGCACTGTAAAACAAACATTTGAAAAAATTACTTCTAAATTAGTTAACATTTTGACTGAAATCAAGCGACAGTGACTTGCGTCCATAATGTCATGCCAGCACAAACAGCCTAATGAGATTAACTCTGTGGGACATTTTCTCTGTAGCTGTGCAGAGCTCCTGGCACACTCACATCATCTGGTTTGGCCGCCTGACTCTGCAGAGCTCTCTGAAGGTCCTCGACCTGCAGCTGCAGCTCACCGATCCGCTCTCGACTCAGTCTGCAGATTGATTCCCGTGAAGAGGAGGAAACATTAACAAAATAACACATCTAAAAAAGGAATCTAACACGATACATCAGCACAGAGCATAATGGTATCAACAGCAAAGTGTGCGATGACAATGGAGAAACAGAACATCCATCACGTCGTGCTGCTGCTGACTTACAAAGAGAGATGAAGGGTGCTAACCTGTTCTCTGTGTCCAGTTCACTGCGTGTCTTATGTGCTTCCTCCAGCTGAGCCTGCAGTGCAGCGATCTTCTGCCTCTCACACTCCTCCTGCTGCACCCTCAGCATCTTGTTCTCGTGCTGCAGCCTGATGAACTTTTCTCTGAACAACCACATAAACAAAGTTGGCGTTCACACACACCACACTGAAGCAGAAGTGAATGAATTCTACATTCTTAGAAGCAGCATTCATTACCTGTACTCAATGGGTATTAACTCAGCTGCCAGGTTATCATGGCTGGGGCTGCCTGAAGGAAGCATTCCTACATGAAGAAAAAGGATGTGCACTTCAGAATACCAAAGCGACAAGTGGCTGAGCAGCAGCATTACTGTCAGATATGAGATACTGTACCTGCTTGGGAGAGCTGGTGCTGTTGAGCCTGCGTGCATCGCAGCTCCTCATTGATCTCCTTCAGGGACTCTCTCTCAATGATGATCCTCTGAAGACAATTTAAAACAACACTCTTAATGTTAGTGAAGGACGTTCCCATAGTTATAGTAAAAAAAAAAAAAAAGCCCCCTCCTTCTGACACATTTCAAAAGCTGCCACACCTCTTTCTCCTTCATTACAGTCTCGTGCTTCTCCTCTAACAACTTCATCTCGAAGGCCAGGTTGTCCGCTCGCCTCGTCTCCTCAGACAACTTCTTGTGAAGCTCCTGGACCTGACAGACAGCAGGCGAAATAAATAAAATCTGCACTGTACGAGATGTATAACATATGATATTTATTTCCGGGTGGAGTTATTTTTCTTTGCACATCTCTGACCTGTCTCTTGTACGTCTCGAGCTGCGTGCGGGCAGCATTGGCCTTGCGTAGTTCTTCCTCCAAGCTAACAGTGTTGTGCATGTAAATCATGTTATTCTCCTCCAGCAGCTTCATCTGCCTCTTCAGATCACCGAGATTCTCCAGCTTGCGTTTGTATGTTTCCACCGAGGCCTCCAGCATCACCACTCGGTCTGAGCAATTCCTACAGTATGTGAATATAAAATATCAATTAAAAGAAAGCGATCGATCAATAACTGACACCAAACTGCTTCAGGAAGAAGACTTTTTAGATCTTTAGGCTCTAATCACTGGAAGAATTTTAGCTTTTTTATGTTTAAACTATAAATTATTACAGTTATTTTATTTAATGTTGAACTACTACATTGTGTGCTGATGTTGTATTTTGTTTTGTTCTCATGCAACAAAAATCAACCTACTCTCTCAAGGCCATTTGTATGCAGATTTCTGTTCCAGCTATCAGCTAATTTCACCAATTAGCACACCCTCAACCAGAGGAGCTAATCACGAGCAGACCTTCCCTCGCCACCTGTCTGCTCGTTTCTCATTAGGAGGCAACAAAAGAGGTCTGCTTGTATGCTGCTCCAAGAAGAAAGAAAGTAGCTGAAAAATCGGTTTAATGTGTCTAGCCTTGCGGTCGATACTCTAAATAAAAATAAAGTACTTCAGCAGACCTGATCAACCTATTGCTGTGCACCTCCCCGCGCAGACACAAACCTCAAAATGTCCAGTTCGTCTTTGAGAGCTCGAGATTCTTCTGCCAGGCTGGTGAGCTCATCGTTACGGTGCTGAACCTCGATCAGCTGCTTCTCCAACTGTTCACAGTGGATCCGGTAGTCATCCTTAGCGGCCTCCAGCCTAAGAGACACAAATACACATAATCGTTCAGACATTTACAACCATAATGAGGCTGCTGCAGTCCACTTAAGAAGAAAGTGACACACACCTGAAGTTCTCCTCCTGCAGCACCTCAAACTGTTGCTGCAGCTGGTTGTGTTTTCTTCCTGAGGGTGTGCTTGGGTCGTCGAATGTGTCCAGCTGATTGGCTCGGTCTGTTAGGACGTCATTCTCAGCCAATAAGCTGTTCCGTTCCTCTTGAAGAACAGCCACCTGTCCAGGCAGAATACAATTAGACCCACTCTCACAAATGATACAATTTCAAAGTTAAAGTGAGTTAAGCACACAAACATAAAAATTGTGTCCGGTCGGCAGGAAGAATTTGTGATGTTAAATCTCTTTGGTCAATAATTTCATGCAAAGCAGCAAAAGTGACATGTGATCATCGAAAACCACACCCCTCCCATTACAGATAACTCTCTTCCTCTCCCAGGAGTTAAAGCAAACAGTGCAGTTAATCCATGCTGGAAGCAGAGCACAGACAAAGTGCACTTTAAGCAAACATGTTAATACAAGGTTTGTGTTAATTTTACTTCTCACCCATGTAATTGGTGTGGGTTTGTTTTTTTTTTTTTGAAACAATGCTGGACTATTAGCCAGAGATTAACTTGTCACTGTTTAAAATCCTGCGTACAACAGGATCAGTGTTCAACACTAGAAACTAAACGTTTCACTAGGGCTGGGCATTAGACTGAAGCAAGACATTTCACTGTAATGCAGTACAATGAATAAAACCTTTAAAATATGCAAAATACAGATACTTCAGTAACAAATGTTCTTGCTTCCATGTTCAGTTTGCTTGGAATCATTAAATTAGACAACAGAATTTAGTAAAATGCTAAGAATTCAAGTGAAAGTCTATGAAAGGTAATATTGAATTATCGCCCAGCCGTATCTTTCCTATGAACTATACTATAAGTCTTACATAGACCAAGAATAATGGGATGCTGCTTTTGCCAAAAGAAAAAATGGTTATTATGACAGACGGATGTTCCTGGGTGAATTACTGGGATAATACCACAAAAGATTAAAACACACTGCATGACTTGTCTGGAACAGAATCCTGCTTGAGCCATTTGTTAGCGGCGTTAGAGGAAACATTCAAGCGGCTGGTTTAGATGTGTTTAGTTTTGCCGAATGGTCAGCCACGCTGAACTTACCGCTCTGTGGCGAGAGATGAGCACGACTGGTGACAGAACAAATCAATCTGTCGAGAATCCAGTTGAACAGTGGATCAGTGCCTATGCTAAACTTAGTCTGCCTGTACTGTGCTGAGTGAGGCCTTCCAGCAGTGGCAGAGCACGGGCTGGTTGCCACAGTGGGACCAGCAGAGCCCAGGCTGTAAGCCCACAGTCATTCTGCCACACCAGCCTCAGACAATAGACCCAAGCATTACAGCAAATTATACAACTTTTGTTTACACTGTGCCACTGGCATGTGTGTGTGTGCGTGTAGACACGGAATTTGAATATCTGCAAATTAGAAATGGCACTGAGGCTAGGACAGCCGTAAATGTTAATGTATATTTTTCTGTAGAAAAGTGTGTATAATCTCTGTATTCACCTGTATGTCCAGCTCTTGACAGCGTTGGGCTAACGTTTCCTTCTCTGCTAGATGTTCAGCGAGATCCTCTTGAGCTTTTTTCAGCTGGACACATGAAGGAAAAGCAGAATTAACTAACACTTACATTCACATTATGTATAGACTGGTTCTACTCCACTACTCAGGGCAGAAGGCTCTAAGGGCCATAAAACCCGTCTTTAAGCATCGCTTCCTCTTCATGCATGGCCATGCTCGATTTCTACCCAATGTTAAGGATTTTACGCAGGACTCATCCGGCCATCCTTCTGCCTATTCAGGCAGCTGATGCCTCGAGCGCTGCACTGTGCAGTCAGAGACTGGGATCCTCTGTACAGTTGTCATAAATGCCTCAGTTACGAGCTTCTCGAGGTTGGAGTGACTCCTTTGAAATGGTAATGTTAACCGTCTGCCAAATGTTAGACCGGCGACTTATGCAGTTTATACAGTACATTAGAGCTGAAATAAATTGACTAACCGACAGAAAGTTAAACAATTTTGATCATCAATTTGCTAGGTACCCGCTTCTCAAAAGGTGAGGATTTACTTGCTTTTTCTCCACTTCTCATCATAATAAATTGAACACCTTTAGGCTTTCACAGCAGAAAGTACCAATTTTGTCAAAGCAAGAAGACATTTCTCCCAGTTGGGAGTAATAACACTGACCTGCTGTTCCAAGTCCCCTGACAGTTCTGCTCCAAATGGGGCCATGATCTCTTTACTCATGAGCTGAAGAGGAAAAATGTCACTGGATTTATGGATTACACAGACTCATTAGAATAGCTGCAAAGCCTCAGCGTATTCTACACAAACACAAGTATACACTCTGCCCTCCCTCAACAAATATTGCTGCTTTAAAGACACTTTGAGACAAGTTAAAGTCACTCAAAAAAGAGGTACAACTGCTCAGCCAAGCTTTTCTGGATATTGTGAATATCTCTAATCTGAGTGAAAGAGACACTTGGTAACAAGATGGACTGACCTCCTGGATGGCTGTCATGACAACATGCTGCACAGATTCCTCCAACGTCATGATGATCTGGATGTATTCTGGCAATAGAATAAGAGAATCATCAACTACACACAGAATGCAGCATTTATTATTTTTCAGCATTTGTGTCCCACTTCCAAATGTAACCCTGCTGTCATTTGTTTCCCGTACAGGCTGCCAGGTGGGCTCTGCCTTTGTCAGTGGCTTGGCAGGGTAATAATTAAACATTGTTCAGATGACGGCCTTAACCCAACTGGATTTTGATGGAACTATTCCCTTTTCTATCTGCACTATACAGCACACGTATACTTTAAATATCTGAGCATCTGTTTGTGTCTAATTTGTATACACAAATTTTGTGCAACATAGAAGCAGCCACATACCTTGTTTACGCTCACATCTGACAGCACAGCCCAGAATGAGCTGCAGCAGCCTCCCCAGCTCCACAGGGTCCGAGTGCTCCGCCATCAGGGTCAGATCCGGCTTGGGGAAGTCTGAGATTTCCTGGGCTAAGACCTGATGGTACAGAGACAGAGATAACACAGTGAGTCAGTCTGCACTGATCTAATAAGCTCAACCTATAAACAGGCATGGTACTACAGTTTTACGATGATCGATGAATTAAATGACTGAATGAACACAAAGAGGATATTGTGTACAAGGCCACAACCTACCTCATTATAATAAGAAACCACCATCTGAAGGATCTTCTTCAGGTTGTTTATCTGAGTTCACATGCACAAGATTAGTAATTATTAGAAACTTAGTTTATAGTCAAAATGGAGACCAAGAGAAGAAACTCACAACAGATTACCTTCAAACATAATTTATGTTCATGCAATGACTTTTTAAATGTACACAAGTGACCATAGGCCTTCTTCAAAGCAGGTATTTTGACTTGTCATGGTAGAAAAAAAAAAGTTAATAATACCATTAATGATGGCTCAAGTGTCCCAGTAAGCCCAGCATGCGCAACACCAGGACCCTTAAACTGAAGTAACTAAATGGAATTTAGCCGTTATCTTTATTATTTTCACCTATGCTTTTCCCACTGCGATATGTCATAAGCCTTATTCTGACTGGCAGGCCAAATCTGTTCTTGCAAATCGCATCCAAGCCACATTTGGAGGTGGTTTGAAATGCAATTCCAATCATATTCTTACACATCGGATTTCAAATTGAATCACTCACAACGTGACACACAACAACAATGTGATGGAAGTGCATCACAGCGGCTGTCTAACAGCGTCCTCCTTCGCTGACTTTCTCTGGAGGCGTTCAGCACTGCAACTTGACAGCGCATTTGTTTGGAGGGCGAGACGATGGATCTCCATTTCTTGTGCTTCTGCATTGGAAAGCAGTGTCACCAGCATACGTAGTTACCGACGCCTACATCGTTACCACAGCAACCCATGCTGATAGGTTAGTGACATCTGGATACACAAATCCAATCTGATCACTTGCTAATCACAGTGCGGACAGTAAGCCCTAAAGATCTGATTTGAGAACCCAATCTGATTTGCCTGCAGTCTGAACAAAGCCATAATGTCTTCTGTAAAAGAGGCCTATTGGGGAGGGAAAAAACAGCAACAGGGAAACAAAATCACAGCCAAACAGAGGGAAATGGCATGCATTCTTACATTACATATAGCTGACATATTTGGACAAACATACATGTACACATTTCACCAGAGGAGTCAGAGCGCAGGGTCAGAGTGCGGGCTAAGCCAGGAGAGGCACCCTTGGGGTAGGCAGGAGGTCAGTGTCAAGGACAGTTTGGCAGGGTTGAAGCAAACAGAGGATTTAGCACACAGGGGGTTCAGCAAAACACAGAGAGAAGAGTCAGAGAGGACAGATAGGAGGACGGGGAAAAACAGCACTGCTCTGTACCTTCAGTCTCCAGTTATCTCCAACATCTGTTTTGATACGACCCAGCCATCCATCATTGAACCAAGCTGGGTCTCTGCAGCACACACACACACACACACACAGGTTCACAGTTCATCTACATCTGTGTGCCGCTCAAGGTCAAATATTTACTTTCTCTCAAACTTCATTTACTTAAGCTAGTTATTTCCTGCAGTACCCAGAATTTGTATTTTAATAATCCCTAGAAAACAGGAGTGTTCTTTCATTCAGCTGTGGGTTGCATGTGTAGGTGGAGAGCAACAATAGTAAAAGCGACTTAGAAAGGAGTAAGTCTCACCACTCACTCATGACACAACCTGCCTCTCTACCATAGCTTTGGTGCATTCTGAACTCTCAAGGTCGCGGTTTAAGGAGAAAGTGGTATATTCGTACTCTACAACCTATATGAACACCAGTGCCGACTGGTGAATTTAAAAAAGAACCCATTGTTGTTTGATTTTGAGTGTCTCACAGCAAAATCTGATATTTGCTGTTGATGATTTACATGGCTGAATACATAGCTTGCAGTTAAAAAAAAACAATGGATCCAGAAATGCATCATCCAATAGCTTTTGTGTATGTAATCAGGAGGAGTCTTACTAAATATATTGGAACAATTAACTGTGACTGACTTTTTTTTTTGCCAAGACTTACATGGCGCATACTGCAGTTTGCCTTAGAGAGACCCAACACTTGTCTGCTTCTATGACTTAACTTAAGTATCAGGCTACAACATGTGATGTGAATTATTTGAGCCAAACCAGACTGGTTGTAAATAAATAATGTGTCTGCAGAGTAGCCAGATATCATGATTAATGGGGCAGATCAGTGTGTGTGTGTTCTCTCTCACATTTGATGCAGTGCCTGGGACATTGCCGCTCCAGTGGTCAGCTCCTTCACTGCTCTGCAGGGTGCAGGAGTGTTGAAGGTCTGCAGCTGAGAGGCAGAAATAATCATCAGCATCATCGTAAGGACTGGACAACTCAAAGGAGAGTATGGGGAATTAAACCATGTTAAGGAGGCAGTGACACGCAGACCGCTACGACAGAGGAATAAGTAAAGGAGAGAGGCGATAATAGAGTACAGGGATGCACTGATGAATGTATAGCAGGATGACGGGTTGGACTGCAGATAATAGTGGCAAAGACACCACAACTGCCAGGCAAAGGCTCCCCTGCGTAAGTGCAGATGTGAATAATTCAAGTAGCAGCCCTGGTCTATGGTGGATTCCCCTGAGCTGACGTTCCTTTTCCTCAAACAAGAGTCGTTCAGCAGAGTCCTGTACACATCCTGCTGAGTACAGTGATTACCAAAATCTATCTAAAGATTCACTCCCAACAACCAGTGGAAGCTTCAGTTGCAAAATGAAATAACCACCATTCGAAAACATTGACATCTAGCATTCAAATTAAGTCCACTGCTTTGGGACAACAACAAGTCATGTGTCTTTATGCTTAATTGGACACAAAGGTGTTTTGGCGTGACTGACTTAGAATAGATCCGGACAACAAAACGTGAATATGAAGAGGAGCAGGTGCAGCAGAGCTAGCTGCAAGATAACTGCTGTTAACACTGTAACTGACTAAATGTAGCTAACAAAACAGCCAAGGAGCGACATTCCACAAAGGTCTCCTGGTTAATGGGATTAGAAGTCTAAATCTGATGACTAGCCTGAAGGACTTCGCTGCCCTTGTAGTTCCTGAGTGGTAACTTTATGTTTATGGTGCCAGCTCGTCACCTAGCTACACGTCGGACCTGCGGACGGACACTAACGCTACTCCACGTACTACATGAATGACGGCCGCAACTGAAGCTAGTCGCACAGGGACGTACAGTCGCCGTTAGACTGACTGCCGAACAGTCCGCTCGGGTTCCCCTCAGCTGTTACACGGTGTTTACGCCGCCGCCGCCGCCGCCGCCTACGACAGAAACAGGTGAGCGACATCGCTTCCACGGTGTCCTTGTATCATGCGACACAGTCACACAACGCTAAGCGGACGAACTCACCCATATTATGAGGCTCTCGGTCAGTGCCGTTTTATTCTCGTCCATTTGTTCCTCTTTAGCTCAAAGCTGAAATATTTCCCACCTGCCCGCAAAGCTCTTCCGCTCTTTTCCTCCGCATGTGACTTCACCTGCTGCCGAGAGGCGGAGCTCGGGCGACAAATGCGTACAGCGGAGAGCCACGACGGCCGCTGCGCCGTAAAACCGACGTACGGTGCGTTTTACGCGAATGTTCGCAGCGTCTCAGCTCTCTGACGTTTACTGGCTTGCCGGGTTGATGTGACGTGAAGGGGGATACGAGCCGGATCCAATCGGTGATGATTGTAGAAAATCAGTGACCGCGATCCGCGACGAACACGCGGCCGCCTTATCTGTCAAACATGACATTTCTGATCTGTATAATTATCGGGGCGCTTCCCGCCGCATCACTGATGGATACGTATTGTTTGGAACACAGTTAAAGGTCTGTAGTTTCATCGGATTTCATGAGAGGGAGACTGTTTTTGGTAGGTTACACATCTGCTGCCAAAACAAACAGCTCAACCCGACAACCCGACGCGTCTGTGCCCAGTGAGGTTGTCATCCCACGTTGTAGTTAAGGTCTTTACGTGATGTGGCTGCTTATGATGGAACTGCTATAACCTCAGAGAAAGATACACATAGAATTGCAGACAAAGGAAAGACAATCATTGCAATAATATTTAAAGAAATATTACAACAGAAACCATATATACATAAACGTGAGGATCAGCTACTGTGTTGGGCAAAAGGAATAAACTGCAAACATGACAAAAGGCCCAAATACACTATTTCAAGAACATTTATTTGTCTCACAGCACTTCCCTTCTGTTTAAAATGCAAGTGTGATTTTTAATATATTAATTAGATTTTTTTTTTCCTTTGTCATCTTGTCTGCCAGTAATTCACTTGCTCAGGGTTTCTTGACTAAGTGACCTGCTGTGAAAGGCGACATGACCTCACCCTACAGCCAACCGAGAGATGACCCTGCACAGCCAGCTTTGCAACATATTGCCTGGAGTTTTGAAATTGAATACAAATGGGGGAATGTTAATAATTTTTAACCCTATTTTATAGTCTACGTTACCTAGAAATAGAAGCGTTTTTCTGTAATCAACCTGCTCTCAGACAGCCACTAAATGCTTGGCAGCATGTCAAACATTCGCTGACTGTAAAACATTTGTCATGAATTCAATAAACCTCCTCACATTATGGATTTCTCTTGCTCATGTGAGGGTGTGTGTGTGTAATTGAAATTCAAAGGCTACAGTGCGTTACAAATACAGACTGCGCACACGTGTCACCTGCTTTCTGTGCCGCAATATGGAACATTCCAAACAAGGCTTATAGAAGCTGAGCTGTATCGTGTGTGTATGACCCGAGACTGGACTTTACTCGTACGGCCTGCAGGAGCGCCCTCTGCCCTGTGTTTGAGTGTCAGTAGGTGAACATCTCCTGATCTCTGATCAATTCTGGGGCCCTGACCCTCACTGACTCATGGCTGCTATTTTTAGATGACCTGAATCACACTGGTGGTAATGTCAGCGATATTGCATTTCACAACCAATAGGTTATGGCAAGAGCAGAATTATGTGAAAGAGGGCTGTTTACAGAGTAAACTTTGGGTAAATGATTGGCAAGGTCAGATCTAGCCAACTTCAACACAAGGTGGGAGGGATCTTTTCTGTCTTTGAGCTGGTGGAAAGTCATGTGACCCAAATAGTTTGTCTCTGACCAGACTGGGGGATTGTGTGTGCATGTGGGATTTTAGGTTTTACTTTTACTTTAATACTTTTTTAGTGTTATATGTTATCTTAGTAGTACGGCTGCGTACAAACCTGTGATTTATTGACTGGACTGCATTACTGCTCCCTTTAAGCAGGAAGACTCAGACAGCAGATATTGGAGGGTGTAGTTGATCATTAACAGGCAGCTCCAATTTACTTTGAACAGTGATGCTGTCAGGCAGCACTTCACTTCCTTCTAGGAGACAGTGACTACCTGTCAGCTGCTGGTCCTAGCTCAGCTATGCACAGCTCTCAGTCCAGGTGAGGGTCATTTTTATTACACTTGGCAGTATTGATACGTTTGTGTTGGTCTTCTTAGAACACAAGTGGGCTTGTATGCTGTGACTGCATTTATTAGACTGTTTAGGTTTGGGGCTTTGGGGTCATTTCAGCCAGGAGAGTGTGTTTTGATCACCCATCTGCTCTGTTAGGGATCTGTTAGAAATGACATAGTCGCTTAAAAGTGTAAAGTAACTGACTGGACTAGAAACAGAAAATGATTACTGTAATCACTTTAAATGTAATTTTGTGGTAGTCAGAGCAGCACCATCGGTCACCCACAGACAGAAAAAGAGTGGAGTACAATCCACCTTATCTCACAAACAGTTGGTTTTGTGTCAGTATCTCCTCACTATGCGGTATTTAAGGTGTGCTTATCATTGTCGCCAATGTTGTGTCACGTTGCAGACTGGACCGTCTCTCCTCTGAAGGTCCAGTGGGTCACGACCACCTCGGGTCATCCAGATCTCTGGTGTGCACGTCCGAGCAGACAGCATCAACATATATGAGCTGCCACAAGGTGAGAGCCTCATTCATACACACACACACACACACAGAGAAGAAGCTGATGTTTTGTGGGTTATTTTAACCAAATTATTCTTTCAACAGTGACGACAGGACAAGCACGCAGGCAGTATAACAATATTATTACTGTAAGGCACTCCTGTGTGATGATTACTATTGCTTTTATTAGGGTCACAGTCTGGTGTAGAGTTGCTGCCAAACTAATTATTATGAGCTCACTGTTTGTATGTATAATCCCAGACCTTGGCCTAATAAAAAGCCCCTGAACATTTATTGTGTATCTATTATAATGTTCATTATTAGGGATCATCAACAGGTTTAAGCTTTCTTTTTGAAATTCTAGTACACATTATTGGGAATAATACAGTTCTTTCTCCTTTTTTAATTTTTCCTGTTTCCTTCTTCCTGTTTTTCACCTCTCATCCCTTAACTTTTGTCCCTTTTTTCCTCTCATCTCTGCAGGAAACTACACAATCACGTCCACCCACAAGTCGAGACTGGCACTGTCCAGTCTGCCTGCAGACGGCCAGCTTCCCAGTCCAGACGAACTGTGGCCATTTGTTCTGTGGTACGAGATCCAACACACACTCAGACAAGCTGACCATTTGTCTGACTCTGTAGAAGTATTAGAGCACACATTTTGTTCTTTCGTTCATGCATTTGTTCACTCCGTCATCTATGAAACTGGATTCATTTGTTTTTCTTTCACTCCCACACTTGCTACATCATGCGTTTATATTTTCGTTGATTCACACTAATTTCATTCATTGGCTGATCAGTGTAGCTGATCGGTGTGCTGCAGCCTTGAGGCTGGTCTGTTCAGCTTTCAATAATTAACTGTTGTCATGGTTTTCCAACTCTGCCTCTCACCTGCCAGCTTGACTCAAATGATTCTTCTCGAAGGTGCACGGTTATATCGTCGTGAGTCGCCAAAAACAAACAGTCAATTAGCTGTTCACAGATGTGCAGATAGTATGAATCACAGGTGTGCTTCTACCAGGAAGATGGACACTTGCACCACACAGTGCAGCTTTATATATATATATATATATATATATATGTGTGTGTTGCACAATTCAAACACAAAATGTGTTTTAGATTTAAATTGAGAAGAAACAAACAAACAGCATGCTCAAAGTATTAAATTTCTAAGATGAAGCAATCATGACTGAAAAACAACAGTCACATTTTAAGGCTGTGAGAGTGTGAACATAGCGCAAGGCTGTTCTAGCAACTAGGTGCATAAAAACTAAAAACAACTTCACCAGAATTTATAAGTGACACTCGGTACATTAAGTGCGGTTCCAGCGCACCTGAGAGGCCCCCGAGGCTCATAGCTTTTAAAGTTGACCTAAATGTACATATGCTTATAGGCGAGCAAGAGAACCTTAATCAGTTCAAGTGCAATCCGACAGACGACCATCATATTAGTGTATTCTTCAAGTTGCAGTGCAGTAGTGATCAGAGGTCTCTTTTGAGAAGAAGCCTCTTATTCTCAGTTAAAGTAAACTTAGTTGTAATCCTATAGTTTATCATCTATCCATATATAAATCATTATTTGATTGGATACTTATAAATATTTAGTAATTAGGTCCTTATGTATTTCCATTTAGGTAGTTTTAGTTGAATCCTTGTCTCCAGTCGAACACGTGTGTGTGCTGAGCAACGGGACTCTTGAATAAACGGTCAAAAGGTCAGCTATATGGTGGACTATAGGTCCTTATATGGAGATGTTTTTCTGCTCTCCAGATGTATGTCAAGGGTCCTGATATGATTTTGGAAACGTCCTATAGGTCTAAATCTATTTAACTATGTAACACTGACCAATGGAATAGAGTTTTCGTTTCCAGAATACTATAGAAGCTGTATTCTTGTTATTTCTCTTTGAGATAGCTGATGACTTCTGATTGTCTGTTTTCTATTGTTGATCTTTGTCAATGGCCTATAAGTGTTGCCTGTGTTTTGTTCAACTTTAAGAGTACGGGCAGTTCTCCACGACATCTCGCTATAATCAGACAGTCATTTCTCCAAAATACAGTACATGTTTATGGCACAGATGCACACCTGTTTAACCTTGATATTATCTGTCACCGCTTACAAAGATATTTCTATTCCAGCACACTTGTGGTCACCTTTACCGTAACATACTGCAGATACCTAACACAGGAACCATTGGACCTGCCCCACATACCCGTGGCTTACCCTGGCCTTTTATACCCAGTTTCACCACAGTTTAGATAGAAGTGAAATATTGAATGGCAGCACTAGAGATGCATTATGGTATAAACTGTTGAATGCTTTCGATTGTGCAGCTCCCTGTCTGATCGCCTACTGGAGACATGGGTCTTGGTTGGATGCAATCAGCTGCCCCCTCTGCAGACAGAAGGTACAGTATGCATGATCAGACTAAGACACGGCGTAAACAGTCACTTCAAAGAATGAGTGTGAACATGGAATTAAATGTGTTTGATTTTCCAGGTCAGCGTGCTGTATAATCTATTTGAGAGTCAATTGGACCGTCAGTCAAAGGAAGTTCTTGGGGAAATCACAAACTACAACAAACGTTATTCTGGAGCCCCGCGAAGGGTCAGTACTCACGCATGCTTCACTCGATCCATTTCTAGCCATCATTGTACGTAGGTGCTTATCAGAGACTATTCTCAAAGTCTTTCCACAGTAGTTTTCCCTATTCTACAGCCCTTTACCCGTGTCTAGTTGTGTAATCGTATCAGACGGTGCAACTTTCTCCTACAGCCTTGAATGCAACATCAGATTAGATCATGGGAAAGATGAGAATTCTTCCACTGTTCCCTCCAACAATAGGTTTGGTAACAGGAATACCACTTACGCAACATCGATTTATTGTGCTATACAACCACCAATGCCAGACAGTGGAGGCGTTTGGTTTTCACACCTTGAACTGACATACCTGGTTTTCGAGGGAGACACACAATCTAAAACTATCTTTACATACAACTAAGTGCTAGAACTTAAAATGGGAAATCTTGAGTGGCTACATATGCTGTATCTACAAGTCACATTCTCCCTACTTCTTTTAATATGATAATGTTTGAATGTTCACATCTCAAACCATTTGGTATGTTTTCTTCTCTTCCCTTCCAGGTAACAGACTACCTGTGTGATGCGTCTCTCCTCCTGCAGTTGTTGGCCCGAGGCTTGGGCACCATGGGAGGACTCGTGTGGTTGTTTTTCTTCAGGGTGGCCCTGTGCTGTGTAGGGACCGTGGTGTCCATCTCGTCTCCTCCTCTGGACCCTGTCTCCTCATCAGCGGACCCCCTGGAAACAGATCCCTCCCTCTGTGGACTCCTGGGTGTCCTGGATGACCTGGTGGTGGTCATCCTGCTCCTTATCTGTGTTATCAACATCAACCAGCAAATGGTGCCAGAGAGCAGAGGACACTCTGCAAATGCTACAACCTCACAAGGAGTAATGGGGAGTTCACTGTAGACAGATGCTGTGCGAGCTCAGTACGAGCTGTTCGACATGGGCTTTCATTGGATTTCTTCCTGTCTGGCTCTAGCTAGTTGGATTAGCGGATGCAAAAATATTAACAACACCACAGCACGCAACAGTTGAGATTTTAGACGGCATCTGAGCCTCTCAGACTGTGGACCCCAGGCCTGTTTGTCAAGTGTTCACAGAGCCTATGCAAGACTGATGTCTAAAATACAATGTAATGCAGTGTGCAGGTTCAGCTATGGTCACAAATCCTCTTTAAGTTCCTGAGGCCTGAGTGTTTGGTTGGGAGCAATTTAATCCATATGAAATAGGCAAAATTTGTGTCTGTTGATTTGAAGGACGTTATGTTGATTTAAATTACAATTACATCCGCTATTTTATATTCATAATCCATACCCTCTAACTTGGCCACTTTGTTTCTGTCAGTACTGTAATACTGACATCTATGTAAATACTTGATATTGTATGTCTGTGTAAAATAAAGAATATTTATTGTCTTATGTGGCATTTCTTTACCATTTAACACACTATGCATGCTTCTTCTGTTTCATTTATTTATTAGCAAATTCCATTTCTAATGTTTCAGCAGAGCAACACGGATGTCAGCAGACCTGATTGGCACATAACAGTTTTGTAAAATCTACAGTGAAAGTGCCAGAATGAAACCTATTGAACGTATACAAAGTCAATAATCCACACTAGTTTCAAAATCATGAAGTATTATGGCAGGCATCAGAAATAATGAATATCGACCAAGTACTAATCCCACAGTAAGTAAAAAGGTGTATTGAGTAACAATAGAGAAAAGTCAACAGGCAATATTACTTTGACCGTGCCAGAAACGTAAACAATATTCTCACTCTATGTTGCTGCACCAGGCAGCAGCGTTGGTGAACATGCGTAGCCAGGGTGAAGGTGTGAGAGAAGGTCTCAAGTCCCTCGGGGCCCAGGGCCACTGCCAGCCCAGAGTGCAACGCTCCGGGTGGGGCATCATGGCCAGGTGTCTCCCATCCTTGGAGCAGAGCCCTGCTATGCCCTGCAGAGAGCCGTTAGGGTTCAGAGGGTACTCTTCAGTGGGATGACCCTGGTCGTCAAGGTAACGGAGGGGGGCGAGCCCACCAGAAATAATCTGGTCCTGGGCCAGGGAGCTACAGAATTGCATCAGACCTGTGAAGGAAAGAGATTGCGGGAAAATCTATATTAAACACAGATGCCAATTACAGAACACGCCGACCTGTGACTTGAGTCAGCAGACGAGACGCTGTTGTGCAAGTTCAAAACTTCCGCACAGCGTAAGCGGTTTGTGCTCATTATGATTCAATGCTGCATTCCTGTCCTTAACTGCCAACTCAGGTGTCTCAAAGAACAGAGGACTGCGAGGACCACTTTTGCCAATTCTTGCGACAAGTTACAACATGAGCAACTCCACAATACTGTACCTTCTCCATGTGCAACCCAGACTCCCAGTGCTGAGCCCTGCATGCCTCGGAGCCAGACGGATGGGGACTCCTGGATCCCAACGCTGACAAATCGAGACTCAAACCTCCCAGACTTATTATGAGTCAGCGCCACTTTGGTCTCTGGGGCAAAATTGGAAAGAATTAGAAAGCATTTTAAACTGACTAACTGTTGCAAACGTCTCCTCTGTGGCAACTATGTTCATTTCTTCACTTATTGCTGTCTCAATTCACTAGTACAGTATTGTTTTTTTTATTATTACTATTACAGGCAACATTTCCATGGCTTTCTGTGCCTTTTCCCTCTTACCTGCTCCATCCTCGCTCTCTCCCACCCAGCCCAGCAGAGCGAGCAGCTGACAGCCATTACACACACCCAGACTCAGTGTGTCCTCACGCCGCCGGAAGCGATCGAACTCAGCCTTGGCCTTGGGGTTATACGCAACAGTAGCAGCCCAACCTATTATGAAGAATAAATGGTGTTATACAAAAACATTTGTATATCAGAGTGTGAGTGTGTGTACATATGGGTGATTATTTGCCTTTAGCTGATCCCAGAACATCTGCGTAGCTGAATCCACCAACAAACACGACTGCTTTGAAAGACTCCAGAGTTAGAGAGCCAGAGCACAGGTCCTGCATAGTGACATCCCACACCTACACACAAATACAGACAAGAGTCATGCACATCAGCTATACAGCTACGGTCAACATGTATCCAGTTAATCAAGCTCTAAATAATTACCTCAAAGCCCGCCATATACAGAGACGCAGACATCTCTCGGTCTCCGTTACTGCCCTCTTCTCTGACCACAGCCACACGAGGCTGCCCTGCAGCTGATACAGTCAGGGAGGTTAAAAATATCAAACACTCAGTAGTTATAAAGATGATGATTTTCATATGGCACGTTGGTAAGAAATGTTTAGACCAATTTTAACTGGTACATATATTATTTTTAACATTTTATAGATCAAATTATTAATGTAATAGTCAAAGAATAATTTAAGTTGTAAATTGAAATAATTGAATCAATAACAATTAAATTGAATAATTGAAGAATGAAGAATAATTGAAAGCTGCAGCCTTGGAATGGTATCTATGGTATCAATCCTGCTTGGCCTTACCGAGTTGGCTGATGGTGGGCATTTCAGAGGGGTCAAAGGTCAGTTTGAAATAGGGCTGTGTTCTCTTGGCTAGACCTTCCTCTTCCTGTTTAACACAGATCTCATTGGCCTGGAGGTTCTCCAACTGGAAACTGGTGTCCTCCCATAGTGTTCTGAGGTTTGGCAGTGAATCTCTCAGTACTTCATGTCCATCCACACGAACACTGACCTGAAAGACAAGTGAGGGAAACAGAAAAAAATAGTCATCACAGACGACATGACAACGCTTGGGATACATGTTGAGGGTTGAGGTCTCACCATAGCCTCTGGTCCGAAGCCGCAGGTTCTGCCGATGCGATGGCACTGCAAGCCCGCTTTGCTGTATCTCTGACACACTGCTTCTGCATTGAGCTGTGAAACCTCCAGAACCAAACCCAGCTCCTCACTGAACAGCAGCTCCATGACTGCAGGCAGAGATGCAGCAACAACACTGCATGAGTTTATAATTACAACTAGTTTGTATCCTGTATATGTGAATTACAGGAAAACCAAAGCAAGAAACGCATCAGCTCACTAACCTCCAGTTCCTTGCGATAACAACTCAATATCAATCCCACGGTTTCCTGCAAACGCCATCTCCAGCACGCAGGAAATGAGGCCTCCATCACTGATGTCATGTCCTGCACTCAGCAGACGATCTGAACAGGAAAACGAATGCCAGTCTCTTCTCACTTATCTTCCACAGTTTTCAATGACAATTTATTTTAAATTCACTTTTGATTCACTGACTAGAAATGTAACATTAAAAACGTTTGTCAGCAAGTAATAAACAGAAACTGTCACTGTTTCTGCTTTTCATACACAGTAGAACCACTAGGTGGCTGTGTATCACAGTACAAATATGTGGCCTTAGAATTAGAGATTAAACTGAGCATGAAAATAAAGCAAAGGAAAAGTTTGCTCGCAGACTGAATCACAGTTAACGCTAAAAACAAAAAAATCTCTCCTGCGGCAGGTAGCTCTTTGCCTGCGAGCGCAAGCTGACCGTGTATGAGTGTCTGTGTAGTGTTGAAGCAGCCGGTCAATAGTTCTGGCTGGTCCAGGTCAGGAGAGCAGTCTCCCAGCTGGCAGTAGCACTGAGCCAGGGCAGAGCCTCCAAGGCGATGACAGCCTGGACTTAGAGGAACCCACAACAAAATGCCTGCAAGCAGAGAGCACAAGGTCAGAGGCAGGCCATCTCTTACTGAGGAGAGTGTGTGTGTGTGTGTGTGTGTGTGTGTGTGTGTGTGTGTGTGTGTATATATATAGAGAGAGAAAGATGTGTGTTCTGGGGAAAAATATATTTCTGCCATTACAAACCAAGAACAAGACTATGAACAGAAAACAATCAGACATATGGCTCTTAAAGTCCTTGATGAACAATCTGATTTGAGTCTGTGTGTATGTCTGAGTGTGACATACCTTTGCCATCTGGATCCTCGAGATCGGGTGTCACGGTGGCTGTGATGTCAAGACAAACAGCATATGCCGAAATAACCAGGGCACCTGAAACAAAAGCAGCGGGAAAGCAAAGTTTAATTAAAAAACACACACACACACACTTATACGGACCGACAGAGAGTCACACACAATGAGAATACCTGGAGCTTTGACTGTCTCTTTTTCCACCCTAGCGGCCATACTCAGGGAGTCTTTGCCCCCATCAATGGCCACTCCCAGCTGACTCATGACATCACACATGGCTTTGCAGGCCTCCCACAGACAGGCTCCCTCACCGGGCAGCTTGGCAGCCCACATCCAGTTACCACTGCACTTCACATCCTGAAACACACGGCCAGGAGATTTACCAAACTCCTGGACATTTCTTTTAGAAAGAAAACACATAATCTGTATTCTGAACCAGTTCTAAACTGAAGACGATCTGAGTTATTTCATCTAGTAGGGACTAATGTATGCTCTATCCACTGAAAAGGACCATCATGCATTATGATTTTTGTGTCATAAATTTGTGATTTTCCTCACACTCTTCATTATCCGCTCACCTTCAGAGCTGTGACTCTGGCAAACACCAAATTGGTCAGAGCCTCTCCAACAGCCATGCGAGCCCCCGCTGCAGGACAGACCAGGCCTTTAATTGGCTGCTCCCCGATAGCAGTAGCCGCTCCCTCTAGGCTGAACGGCGACAGAGCGACAACAGCAACGTCAGCCAATGGGGTGAGAAGAGGGCCAACGCATTGTTGCTGGGCAACTAGCCCAGTCACAGACCGGTCCACCTGAGAGAGGGAGGGAGTAAAGATGCAGAGTCAGAAAGTGTCTGCACAAATGTGCTTCTAAAAACAGAGACAGCGTGAACTTGAGATGTGATACACACCTTGTTGGTCAGGTAGCGTTTGGACGCCACAGCAGGCAAACGTAAAACTCTGTCCAGTGCATCTTTGACTTTCAGCCCAGGAGGAAGAGCCAGTGGCTGATGGCTCGTGGCCAGACGCTCCATCTTAAACTCCTTCTGCGGCATCTTCCCCAGAACCCACTCCAGCTGCAAGTCGACAGGATTGCGCCCCTTGTCTGCTTGATCGCCATTGAGTCCCTCATCATCCACCAGCACAATCTGCGGGAGGAATTTAGATTGAAATAAACAAAATGAATCTATTTTAGCGCGATTACTTGAGGTTGTGACCCATTCAACAACTGCTGATCACTAAAGCAAATTGATTAGTGAAGTGGATTTATTGCATTTATCCACTTGATCCGGGCTGAAACGTGCCTTGCCATCTCCAGTGATGTTTCCCACAAAGTCAACGGGACACTTCTCCCTCTGACACACTCTCTCCAGGAAGCACCTGTCTGATGGGCGGAGCAGCAGGGCATTGCTCTCTTGATACTCCGCCCCCCACAGCTCCAGCACACTCAGTGTGGGGTCACCTTTCTATAAATCAAAGGGAGTGGAGGAAAACAATACGAGTGATGTAAATTGAGAAATAGCAGAATGTGTACGTTTGTGCTTGTAGCTGTGACCCTGTGCTGATCACCTTGAATCTACTGCAGTAGATTACGGCTCCCGCTGGCTCACTGAGCTCCTTAAGTACATTACCTGAAGAAGATGATATGATTCAATGTTACATTTTGTGTCATCATCTAAGCTTAACATAAGTCCTGAAAAATATAGCCAGTGTTTTGTACCGTTTCCTCCCGCCCCCTGATCATGTATACTGCAGATTGGATTCCCGCCGCTTCTTTCCAGACACGCCCTGAGAGCGCGATTCATCTTCTGCTCCATCTCAGCATCCCCCCTCTGCACTGCACCCAGATCCCTGTCGCTGGAGTTGTCCCCCTGAACCTGCAAGCCAAAATGTAATTAAATACATATCTGCAGCAGGAGAGGTCACTACTAGCCTCAGTGTGATTTACTGCTGCAAACACACTTGTACAGAGGAGGCCGCTCCTCCTCCCACTCCAATTCTGTACACCGGCCCTCCGATCTTCACCACTTCCATTCCTGATCGATAAGCAGAGCAGAGAGACACTGTGAGTCATTGATCGATATGTGTAAATATAGCCTCTGCATTGATGAAACACATTTCACACACACAGAGTTGAAACATTACCAGTCTCTGCCTCTTGCTTCTTTACATGTTTGTCTTCAATAGAGCCGAGACCACCACTGAACATGATTGGCTTAATCCACTCTCGCCGCTCTCCATTAGCCAGCCGAATGCCGAAAGAACGAGCAAAACCTACAGGAGGGAAATATAACTAAATTTACAAAAATGCTTAAACAATTCAATGTCAATCCATCAATCTGTAGACTAAATGCATTGTAAGAAATGACAACTGATCAAATGTTTTAGTCATTTATCAAGTAGTAACACCAACAAACATTTGCTGGTTTCAGTTTCACAGATGCTGAAATTAGTTTTCTAAAAATAATTTGAGGTTTTTGGCAGCAAATCAGACTAAAGAACAAGATGTTAACATGAAACAACCTGGTTCTATCCAAGAAACATTTGACACTATCCTAAAATTCTGTGCATGGCATGACTGATTTATAATAATAATAAAATTGATTATTGGATATAATCTATTAGTTGCAACTAGGGCTGCAACGATTAGTCAATTAATTGATTAGCTGACAGAAAATAAATCAGCAACTATTTTGATAATCAATTTAGTCATTTGTCAAGCAAAAATGCCAAATATTCTCTGGTGTCAGCTTCTCAAAAGTGAGGATTTGCTGCTTTTCTTGGTCATTTATGAAATTAAATTGAATATCTTTAGGTTTTAGACTGCTGGTCGGACAATACAAGCAAACTGAAAAATATCACCGTGGGCTTGGAGAAATTGTAAAAGGCATTTTTGCACCATTTTAAAAAATAAATAAAATAATCAGCAGATAGATAAATAAATAAATAAATAAAGAACAAACTGTTAGAGTCGATCTAGGCATGCGTCAGTAGGGTTCCCTACCCGACAGGAGAGGCTCTCCAAACTTATTGCCGTAGTCTGAAGCTCCATTACTGGCCTCAATTGCCACCTGCAGCGGAGGGGCAAAGCTGGATGGATACTCCCAGCCCTCTCCTTCAGACTCCCAGGGGAGAACGTAACCTGGAGCGAAGGTCAGTGAGAAAGGACACATTATTGATTTAACAGCTATTTCACATTTCAAGTGAAGAAAGTGGGGCATGCGGTTTTGCAGACCTGGTATGTGCAGGTTGCCGAAGCAGTACCCTGCAGTGCCGGCGATGACGTGGCCTCCCTGTCCGGCACTCTGGACATCTCTGATACGACCACCTGTCCCTGTTGTGGCACCGCTGAACGGTGCTACACCTGGAGGTCAGATGAGATTGATAATGACTATTTTAAAAACAACACAAGGGGGGGTGGGGGTTTAAGCTGTTCTGTGTGTCCTGACCTGTTGGGAAGTTGTGTGTCTCTGCAGTGAAGATGACATGTCTCAGTGAGTGCCGGGTTTCATACGGGCTGGCTTGGGATGGATCTTTTGGGTAAACACACTCCAGCTCCATCCCTTTGATGCCGCTGAACACACACACACACACACACACACATTTCATTGTGTCAGTGTGAACAAAAACACACACACACACACACACACACACACAATGCCCTTTCCACTCCTACCTGCTGTTGTCGCAGAACTTGATGACGTTGTTCTGGTTGCTGTGCTGCTGGGTGTCCATTATAAGACTGAAGAGAGTCTCCTTCTGCTCCTGCCCGTCGATCTCCACCCGCCCCCGGAAGAACCAGTGACGGCTGTGCTCACTGGGACAATGGGGTACAAAGAAAAACATTTGAGAATAAAAAAAAAACCCAGGAACAAAAACTACAGAGGCGAGCAGCAAGCAAACACACAAAGCAGCCCTGCTAATCAGCTCGTTGCAGACAAAACCCACCTGTTGGACTGAGCCAGGTCAAAGCACTCCACACTGGTGGGGTTCCTTTTAATTCTCTGGAACAACGACGTGTAGTAGTCCAGATCCCAGGAGTCAAAGGCCAGACCTGTATTTAGAAAAACACACATTATATCTCGCTACCAAAAAGCAACCACCATTTCTTTTCTGGAAAAACTGTTATTTTAAAAACAGCACTGCAGACATCCTCTCCACAAAGTAATTTGCAATAGTTTAACACCCGGATGCAAAATGAATCAACAAACAGACAGACACACAGTATCATCTGCATGATTCAAGAGAAGAGAATCTCCAAGACCACTTGACGTATTTTTGGTTTATGTCGAGTTACATTTCTGAATTTCAACTTTACAGAGACTGTTATTATAAAGGATTATTATTTAAATTATGCACTGCTTTAAGATGATGTCACAT
Source organism: Gadopsis marmoratus (assembly GCA_036023855.1). Classification (NCBI taxonomy): domain Eukaryota; kingdom Metazoa; phylum Chordata; class Actinopteri; order Centrarchiformes; family Percichthyidae; genus Gadopsis; species Gadopsis marmoratus. The sequence goes on along the minus strand of JAVQJF010010370.1, from coordinate 3,788 downwards.
CAGCTATAAGAATTGGTGTCCCCTCAATTAAGCACCATGTTTAACTGGAGTAACTGGGGAAAGAAAATAGTGTAAATCCTTAGTGGGGATTAAGCGGCTATAGTGTCATTCCCTTTTAAATGATCTTGTCAGTTCACCAGTTGAGCATGGGAGAGCCTACAAAGTATGTACTGAAATTATTCTCATCTATTTGAGCAGCTTGTGAATATTAATGAAGCTGGGCAGGAGTGAATAAGCAGAGCATGAACAAAAGCACGCGCAGCATGTTCGGTCGCAGTGGGAAGTTCCAGTTGAAAACCTGTCCACACGAAGAGAGGAATAATACAACATATTGTAGTTTTGGGCATTTTTTTTACCATTTCATAGATGTTTTATTTATTTATATTTGTCAAATTCATTCATAATCAAAATTACCATTAGTTGCAGCCATAATTGGGGCAGTAGAAAGTAAAAGGTTTACATTCTGACTTAATAGTTGCACCAAAAGTCAATTATATCTTTATATCTATAGCTTTTACGATCTCAATCAGATCAACTTATTCTTATTAATCTGATTTTCCAGTAAATAGAAGAAGCCTCTCTCTCTTTGTGGGTTTAATTTGGATTCACATGACATTAGACGCATGCGCCTGTAAGATAATGAGCAGCATCACTGCTGTCCTGTGACTTTAACCAGCTAAGCAATAATGTCATTCATCATGTGATATTATTACCTCCACCAGCAGACATAGTGTACTCACAAATAGCTGCAAGACTGAAAGGAGGCATCAAGAAAGAGAAAAAAAAGGAATGTTACAGAACATTAAGGAAGATAAGAGACTCTGAAGAACAAGAGTTTGAAGATAAAGAGAGGCTGAAGCTGAAGAGTACTGAGAGAAACTCCACTCATTTAGAAATTGTTGAGAGAGTTTCACCCAGATCATCGTTTGCTGCCTCCAAGGCTGCACGGCCCTTTCCCAGGATGTCCACCTCAAAAACCGGCTGCGGTTTGGTTTCCACGGCGAAGGAGGTGATGGGTTGTTGATAGATACATTCTGTCATGGTGTCATACAGACACTCAATCATCTTGTTTATGTCTCCATTGAGCTCCTTCATGCTCTCTCCATTCGTTGGCTGGAGGGGAGGGAGACGGGTATCTCATCAGAAGCACCAACATGAAGTGATTTGATGTCATTATTCTGTGTGTGTGCAAACCTTGATTAGAAACCTGCGAGACAGCTCGACCCGTGTGACGTTAGTGAGGCCGGCGCTCTGGCAGATGGACACGGCGTTAGTGGACCAGGCGGTGGAGAAGTTCAACCTGAAGAGCAAAACGGCAACGGCATTAATCAGTGCAGTTTGAAGACATTTTCTTCTGTTGGACTTTGATGTCTGTGTTCCTCCAATTCAAGATTAAAATGAAACATATTTTTGAAATCATTCATAATCTAAAAGGATATAATATGATTATTGTTTGCCTAATGTCATTCATAAGAGTGTAAATCATGTCCACTCACAGTCAGTCTGACAGTTTAAAATGCTCATTTAAGATTCTCCTATTATCCTACAGTAGAGACAGTGAATTGCCTCACAAGAAAAAAATATATATAAAATTGTATAGAAATGTTTTTTCTTTAAGTTTACTATACTTTAGCAGTAAGCAACCATTCATAATTGTGTCCTGATAATTAATCCTGAACAGCACAGATGAACCTTAACTATTTTGGACTCTTCTAGCGCCACCCTCATGCCAAAGGTTTACATTTTAGACCCACAACAGATAAGGCTCTTTGAACAGAAAAATCGGAAGCATAATGCCGCCTCTAGGGGCCGCCAGTGAGGATTAAAACTTTTAGTCTTGCTGATCCGTTACTGTAGGAAACGCTGCAGATTTCCTCCATAAAAATTCATGCCCAGCTTGTTTCAGTGTTAACTGTCGTGTAACAACAAACGCTCCTTTTCTAATATCCAGGACAGGTTGAATCTGACCAAAGCTCCAAACCTAGGTCACCATGACAACGCCATCTGCTAATGACAGCGGCTCCGCCAATGCTTCTGGAAACTCCAGAAAAAGTCAATAAATTGATCTTTCATTAGGAGTTTTTCATGAATGTTCTTTCACACTTAACATATTGAAACTTGCGTTTACTATATGAAAATCTTCCTGTGTACCTCTCAGTTCATCGGTTTTAAAATGTATCAAATGTAATGAAGAACATAAAGCCCGCAGGGCCGCAGCATGTGATATGGGTAATTTATCAGACTGCGTGGCTGAGGAAGCACCTGGGTCCGATCTCCACCAGTTTCTCCCCGCTGCACTCTGTGAGGTTTGGTTTCTCAGACAGCGGCTCCGCCTGCAGGGGACGCCGAAACAACCAGAGGAGAACCTCCTTGTGCTCGGCACTGAGACTCCGGCAGCCTGCACCGGAGAGGAGGAGGAAACAATCACAACATGAGACTAGAAGGCTCGACATGGTGAATTTACAAGTCTGACATTCTTCACAACTGTTTTGCTGTTCACAGCTTCTGCATCTTCAATTATTAGTGTCATCATCACCTACTGACAACTCACATGTCAACTCCACATTGTAGCACAGCTCAGTGGTGATTGACAGCAGGGGGTAGAGCTTGGCCGCCCTCTGTAAGGCCCGCCCATTCACAACTTCAGTACTGTAGAACCTCACGACAGCCATGACTGAAGGAGAGACAGAGAAACGAATCACTTTTAAAGACTGAACCTGAGACCTCCGTTAATAAAATCAATCACACAATGCCAAAGATGATGAACTGTAGGCATCGTCTGTTGATGGCATTGATTTAGCCCATCTTACAAAATCAGAGGTCAAAGGTCAATACTGATGATCAATGAGGCGTCTCAGCTCTTCGCAAACGACAACATCTCTCCCATCTCAGTGTTTTCAGACCAGAAAATGATTGCCTTAAACCAAGGAAGTGTGCTGGGTCAGTGTATAGATGTTGCAGTCGTCTGATGGTAAAAATCAAGTTAATCTACTTTTAACTCAAAAGACTTAGTAATTCCTACTAACGTTATCACTGCTTCTATCGTGCAACATAATCATTCTCCAAGAAACATCATAGTTTCAGTGTTTTCATTAAATTCCTTCATAAAGGTCTGTCGGAAGAAAAACGTACGCAACATTAGGATCATATGTTTATGTTATTGAGATAAATGTGTATCGGAGATCAACTTTTACACCCAAACTCCTGACAATTGGCTCAGTGATTGCAGCTCACACAGTGCACACACACACACACACACACACACACACAGTCAGCCTGTCAGCCAGGAACAACAGGACCCAACGTCTTCGTGTGTCGTCGTCTAAGTGACACCGGGTGACATGAGACAACAGCGAAATGGTGTCATATTTGTTAACAAACAGTTGGGGCCGTTTCCCGTGTTTTTGTTTCTCCCAGCTACTTGTGTGGAAGCTAACTGGCTACAAGGCACCAGAGTTAGCAGAAAGCTAGTTAGCTTAACTTACGTGTAGCAGCTTCAGCGGTTGTTTAGGATATAACGTTATGGCGAGAAGCCGCTCAGCCCTGGTGTCCTGGACGAGCCTGTGCTCCTGTAGGACGCACTGAAGGTGGTTCTGTTGGTGAGATGAAGTCTGCAGATTGACTGACTGATGGACCTCGACACCCACGTGGGAGAAGCGGAACTGTGTGCGCACGCGCAACAGGGGGGGGGGGGGGGGGGTTGGGGGCTTACAGGACAAAATATTATGAAAATTTTCAATAAGTTTATAAAGAGTTTGAATTATTAAATTTAAAGTGTCAAAATGGGA
>JAVQJF010010369.1:0-23975 GCA_036023855.1 Gadopsis marmoratus | reverse complement strand
CCAACGAGTTGTGCCCTTGTGTTTGTTTCTTTTTAACTAAACCCCCCCCCCCCTCCGACACACACAAACACATATACACCCCCCCAATCCCTCTCTCTCTCTTCTTCTTTCCTCCACAGCCTTTTCAGCTCAGGGCTGTGAATGAGTCCCAGGAGTCTCTCTGCCTCCCTGGAGTTCTGCTGGGGTTCATTAATCTTTCATTGGGACCATGGCAATAGGGAATGCCCCCCCCCTCCTCTCTCCTCTGCTCTCCCCCCCCGCCCCCCCAACACTGCCACTACAAAATAGAGGTATAGATGGACAGGCTTGCACAAGCCATACAGATGGACGGCTTTAACCACCCGGTGGAAATTTAGCACGGGACTCTGAATCGACTGTTGATGTATCAGACCCAATTTTAACTTCAGCCTCAAACAGCCCGGGCAGATGATTCGTTTGCAGCATTAAGTTCTGCTCACATTTGCCTCACACTGGGCCCACGGCTTTTCATTTGTATTGTCAGTGAGCATGGGCCAACTGAGCATCTTATGCATGGACCCCCCCTCCCGCCAACATCTAGTTCCATTAATGTTTTTCAAAGTCTGCTGGAAATGTACCACAGTGGAGCTTTTTTTTTGTTTTCTTTCTTGCATGGGTTAAAGTCGCTAATGAGGGTGTGTGAGAGAGCGGCTTGAACACACACACACACACACACACACACACACACACACACAGCTTGGTGTCTCACTCCTCTCCCCCTGAACATATCATCCATGTTATGATAAGCCTGATTAGTGCTGCTTCTTTGACTGCTGAGGGCAGGATAAGGATGTGTGGGTAAAGAGGCGAGAGCAGTCTATTCCACCAGCCTAATCTACAGCAGAGCTCTAATCTGGTTATCTTGTGGCCGGGGACTGTGTGTATTAGTGTCTGACTCGGCCTGGCCTGATGAGAGAGGGGCTGAGCTCCAGTTAACGCAGGGGCCCACGGCAGCACACCCCTAAAGCTCCACTGTAATCTTTGGGTAATTGAAAAAAGTGGCCTGCACCACTTAGGAGCACAAAGAGAAGATTACATAGCTAAAACTAATTTGGCAAAAATGCAGAAATGGATTTTCAGCCCCACCTCCTCTCTCCTAACCCTTTTATTACACTACACCCCAACCCTCCATGAGCCGGGCCCTGGGGGAATGGATGAGGGAAGGGGAGACCAGGAGGAGGCTCGCGAGCAGGGAGGTGAGCCGAGCGGCGCGCTGACTGGAGCTGCTAATGACTGTGGATTTACACGCGCTGCCTTGATTTCGTGGTTTACACATGATCTATTACTTTTACTGCAGCTGTGGTTAAAAGTGCCTCATCACACATCAGACCCAAATGTGAACTGGCAGCCCCCCCAAGCCTCTTCGATTGTGTTACTGAATTCCAGGGTGACACCGCAGAAGTGTTTTTAATTACAAACCACACTATTTTCACTGTGGCTTGTGGTTTGGTGCCTCAAGAGGACCCAGGATTTGATAGCTCTTCTTTTGCGAGCCTTCAGACCAAGTTGTAATTCTGTGGCAAGCGCCTGCAATGTCTAACCCCTAACCCAAATATTAACCCCCTGCTCTTTTTCTCTTTCCCCCCTTTCTGTCTCTCTGTGTCCTTCTTCTTCCTCTCAGTCTAATAAGGTTCCAGTGGTACAGCACCCTCACCATGTGCACCCTCTCACGCCTCTGATCACCTACAGCAATGAGCACTTCACACCGGGGAATCCCCCACCTCATCTACAGACAGACGTGGATCCCAAAACAGGTAAAACCCAAACAGTTTATCCACCGTTTGCATGTAGGTTTTACCTGGCTTGTGGACATTTAGTAGAGTTTCAGTTAGCAACATGCTACGTGATTCCTGCAAAAGAAAAAGCCCTTACGAAACAGTACAGTGTGTTTTAAAGGCGTCGGGATGAAACTTCTGAGCACGTTTCCAAAAGAAGTTTCAAAAGTAGTTCTCAGGAGTCGAGAAAACTCTCAGCTCTCCTTAGGTGAGGCACCTACCTTCCCCTCTCAGACTGTTTGCACTCATGGGTGTGTAAATGTTTTATTGTGCCCTGCCGCCATGGCTCACATATTCAGGACGTTGTTTGTCTTGATGGCGTCTGTCTGTCTGTGGACACATTCTTATAAAAACAATTCCAGATTCAAACGTAATTCAATTCAAGCGTCCTGTTTACGATACAGGTATTCTGGAGAGTGGACTTTACTGTATATCCTGCTAGGGCTGGATACTGCTGTCCTTTATGTGAAATACAGTAAATGTTTCCAAAAATTGCTTATTTTACGACCTCAGAAACATAACTAAGCCTGTCTTTACAACATTGTGAGCGTTAAAGCAGGACACAATCATAGTCTTCTCAAGTGCTTCTTGTTGACAGCCGCTGCGCTCATCTGTTACTGATTGATTAAGCTGTTATGCTCGTGAACATGGTTTGGCTTCAGTGGGAAGTGGCCTTACATTCGAGGACAAGAACCTGAACAGTGGCCCATAAAGCCCATGAAACGGCTTCTCGTGACCGCAGCTCCGGTTGCCAAGACTCAAAACAAGACAGCGACTGTAGCTCGAGGTCCAGAGAGCGGTAAGCACGCAGAGTCCTCAAGGCTGTTTGGAATCATGTCAACTCAAAATGGAAGCTGTGACCCGAGCACTTCTACTTCTACTGTGTAGTCACATCTTTACAGCCCATTGATCCTGCAGATTCAGAAGGGCCACGTTTAGCAGTCGGATAATGCCCGCACGTCCCTCTCCCTCAACCATTCAGCATACATTTTTAGGCAATTTCATTTATTTCCGTGAGCATCTTGACCCAGCACTTCCTTTTGTTTTGAACTGTCATTCAGCCCCTCTTTTCAGGTTAATGCGTTTTCAGCGCGGTGAATAATTTTGTGCTTTCCCGTGGTCTCTGGTGGATTCGGCCAATGTTTTAGGTAATAATGTTCCCTTATTATGATGGTCCTTACAAAGGGGAAATAATGCGCCAGCTGCTGTTTAATGTAGTGCTTAATGGGGCTGCTTAATTGGGCTCAGTGTTTAATTAATTAATGAGCTATATTAGGTCTTCAGCGTTGGGTGGCGATGGGATAATGTTCACAAGGCTTTCCATTTTAATAGAACTTGCCTTTAGTTATAACAGTATTCCAAGAAAAGCTTCCCGCTTAGACAGAAACTGCTGCGCAGCACGTTGTCCATCAGTAACAGAATCACTTCCTGGATAACCTGGATCAGCCGCAGACTTTGGGTGTAACCACCAACACCTGCCAAGTTCTGATCCGCGAAGACCGATCTGGCTCTAATTCGGCCGTGCTGACACGGGTCAAAATATCTGCAACAACAGCTGCACAGACAAGCCAGCTGTGCGTAAGAAACTGCACATCAGCCAACATGAAAGTCCCCCAGTTGCTGGCCTACTGAGCGCACACACCTCCTTGCTGTGCTTTTTACACATGTCTTGTGTTCCCTGTTTCAAGTTTGTCACGAGAAGTTATTTTTACACCCCGGCTGTGTGCGAGACCTTTTCAAGCTTCTCATTCAGGGCAGCTTGTCGTTGCAGTTTCTTTGCCTGTCAGCTGCCGCGGTGCCCTCAACAAGCGCTGTCCTTAAATTGGACATCTTTGTCACCCTCTCGTCTGCGGGGCATAACAAAAAAAAATTCACTTCACCGTTTTTACGTTGAATCGTACGAGCCATCACGTACGCCACGATTTCCATTTCCATTAACTGTGTCAAAACCTGTTGTATCACTGAACATACAGCTATTGAAGTAGCCATTAATCTGAGACGAAGGCATTTTTCTGATACTGGTTCATTCATGTATAACGTCAGGTAAAATCCATATCCGTCCAGTTGGCACGCCGGTGTAAATCAGCCTGACTCAACCTGTATTAGCAGCCCTCTGATCACAGAGAAGGATTTAATTATATTGTTGTGTTCTGCTAACTTCCGAACCTCAGTCATTTTATATCATTAGTCTTCTGAATCAGTAGACAAATGTGACAGGAGTCGTGTTGGTGTTTTCCCCTCACCTCTCCCCCCCCCTCTGCCTCTTCCAACACATTGTGCCACCGCCGCCGCCTCAAAGGCCTTTTGATCAGGAAGTGTGATTTTAGCACTGTGTACATGCGAGCAACAAGCCCTCCTTCCTCCCATCTGCGCTCCTGTGATGTCTGCCCCATTCAGATGTGAAACTCTCAACAAAGAGTGAATTCAGCACTGACAAAGATCTGGTTCTCTCTCTGTCATCATCTTCTCTGTCCACCTCCTCTCTGCTCTGCCGTCATCCTCTTTCTTCCACAGGAATTCCAAGGCCTCCACATCCTCCAGATATATCTCCTTATTACCCGCTGTCACCTGGCACCGTCGGCCAGATTCCCCATCCGCTGGGATGGTTAGTACCACAGTAAGCAAATCCTTTTTTATTTCCATATTCTCTTATGACTTGTGTGAAAAGGCTAGTAACACCCACACATTGCAGTGATTAACGAGCATAAACTGTAAATGAAGCCAAATCATAAATGAGGAAAGTGGTAAATAATAATAATAGCAGATATTACCGTACGTGTGTACACTGTGCAGCAGGATGTTGGTCTTTATGTACACAAAGCCAGTTTTGGAAGCTCTCTCTGTCTCCTTTCGGTCCCCCAGGGTGGGTCCTCTCTCTGTGTTTGAGTCCTCTAAAACTTAAACTTGATCCTTTAACTTTGTAACGCAGTCACTCCTGGACCACAGCAGCCCGCTGCAGCTTCCTCAGGCCCTCGCCAACCTCAACTTGCGACTTTGTGGCAAACACTATTTTGCATGTCACCGTTTGGTCCAATTAGAGTAATGAACCGTGATTGCCCGTATTTTACCCACAATTCCACACGGGGGCTCTCCCCTGGTAACTCTTGTCAACACTTGTTAATATGACAAAAGGCTACAAATTAAGCTCTGTTAATTTAATGTTTTTTACCGCGATCTAAATACCGAGAGAGGCCCCGAGCGCAGCCATGGCGCCCTTTGATTTGCTGCACTTTATTTTGGTATAAATTTACATTCATTATTGTTTGTCTTTGAATGTGTAGACCTCAATTAGCGTGATGGCTCCATTAAAGAGACCCGCGCTTCGTCTTTAATTATCACAACAAAACACCTAGTTCCAGCTCGGGGAGGAACAGGGCCCCACTCTGTCGACACCGAGCGAAGGGTTATGAAATTTAATTAGCCATTGCTATCAAGATTTGTGGCATTCAAATTGTTCAGAGTTTTCCTCCCTTTGATCTGCGCTCTGCAATCCCCTAGATTTTTGTCCTGATCAAATGAGAATAAAGAGGCCCACGGTGGGGAGAGAAGAGAGACCGAGGGCTTTACCTTCCCCTCTTCCGTCAACCTTGTTCCTTTACCTTTTTCGTCTTTCTTCTTTTCTTCCCCCTTCCCAGGCAAGGTCAACCTGTTTATCCAATCACAACAGGGGGTTTCAGACACCCCTACCCAACTGCGCTCACTGTCAACGCATCCATGTCAAGGTGAGCTGAGCTAAGCACACACACACACACACACACACGCACACGTTTTCTCACTTACTCCTACATTCAGTTGTGCGTTTGTGTTGGCTGTGGGGGCAATGCACAAGCAACACACATGCACACGCACAGAGACAGCGAGCAGCAACTTCTCCCGTAAGGAGAGCTCACACACTCCCCCCGTTCAAAAGGCCAATTCTCCAGCGTGGCGCTTCGGCTAGCGCGCTCAAATATTAATTATATTTATCATTTTCTAATGAGGCCCCTGAAGAACATTTACCCCCACTGCGTGTCAGGCAGAGCTGAAATGAGCCGGGGCATGTCCTTGCTGTGGGTTTGAGCAGCCAGGCAGATAAACAAACACAGCCACACTTTGAAGGGGACTAGATGATATAAGCCGGGGCCTGACACTTGGCTAGTGCTTTGGTCCAGCCCATTAGGGTCCAGCTCAAGTGCTGCTGTGGACATTAGTGCACCCATGGGAGGTATGTGTATTTGTTGCCATCTTGTATACATTTGTGTGTGTTTGTCAGTTGGTGTTAAACTACTTAGTGTTCCCTTGTGGGGTACACGTCCTCTATATTGGTGGGATGTGAGAATAATTAATTTTGGATGACTAAAAGCCCATGATTTGTGGGTCTGCAGGAGCCAAAAACGCAACAACACAAAAAACAAGCCTCCTCCTCCTCCCTGTCCCTCTACACGCCCTTGCAGCAGGGGACTTTGGACTGGGCTGGCTTAGAGTCTAGGGATGAGGCCAAGCTTTACTTTAATTACAGCCTGATTGGAAAAGCAGCTCCTGAGGGCGGCGTGTTTAGACTTCTGTGACGTTGATGGATCATGTAGATGCGGGGAGGGAGGAGTCGCAAGGGGAATTACATTTGTAAAGCACAGCCCTGAGAATAAGGGAACGTTGAGTTTGTAAGCTCACCCAGACAGTTGCGTTCAGTTTTTGCAGCTGTTTCTTTTCTGTCCTTTTTAGTGATTCCAAATATAAATGCTTACTTGCATTGAAAGTTGCCTGGATAAGAGTCAGATTCGCCACTCCCAGCCCTTCCCGAGCAAGTCTCAGGCACAAAGGGTCAGATGGTGGGTCTGTCCAGACATCGGCATCTGGCAGCAGTACCCAACCAACCTGGGCTTTAAGTGGCTGCTAATTTGGTCCCTTAATGACAGCCTCTACATTATGATCATCTTATTTCCAGGGCAGTTAATTGAATATACTGGCTGGGGTGTGGGGGGGGACTGGCCATGGGGAAGAGCTAATGCCCTGTGATGAGGCCCCTAATTGAATTAGTATAACTGAATAGATGGAGGGCCCTGGGTGCTCTCTGGAGAATGGGAGGGTTTAACACATTTCCCCCCCCCAAAAAAAAATCCCCCAACTCCCTCCTCACACATGAAAAAACCCACCCTTTTTATCCTGCCCTTTAACAGGGCAGGGAGAAAAAAAAAAGATTGTTGACAAAATCTAGTAAAAATCGGTCTAATTGTGTCAGCAAAATGGCAGGATCCTTTCATACATAGCCTTCAGCCAGTTGGTTTTGTTCCAAGATTGGACCAGACTGTTGTGATAGCTCAAACGATTTGTAGGGAGCAGACTTGAGTGGAGAGAAAAGACATCCTGGCCTTGTACTCTTGTCGGGAGCCAGTTCTTTGCCGGAGCGTGCTGCTTCACTATCGGTCCCCTGTGCGGTAGTCCGAACTGAATTAGGATGCAGGGAATGAATCTGGTAGTCCTGCGATGAGCACCTTACACCTAGATCCTGTTAAAAAATGCATTTTTTTAGGACGGGGGGGAAAAAGAGCCAAGGAGAGTAGACAGTCAGTGGAGCAAATGAAAGACATTATTTTGGTAATGGGGTTGGAGCCAGTGCAGGTCCCCTATATTGTGTGTGTGTGTGTGTGTGACTGTATGTGTGACAGGTGGGAGGATGTGGAGGCCCCTTTGCCCCTTATGCTTAAGCCTGCCCTTTGATATGTTCCCCCATCATCCCGCTCCCTCTCTTTTCCTTGGGAACGGGTGAAGCGCACCGGCCGGATCATTATACATTAAACAGGCACGGGGGCTACCGCTTCGCATTGGCAATTAAATGGCACTGGCTGACACTGGGCTTGCTGCGCCAATGACCCCCCCCTCCTGCTCACCCCAACCCCAAAACACCGCCAGCCATTCTTACCTTTCAGATTGAGACGTAGGAGCCCCGGGGTTGGGTTGGGGTGGGTGGGTGGGTGGATGCGTCTGCTTCTCTGTGTTGGTTAAATTGGTCCTAGGTGCCGCTTGCTGCTGATGAGCCCGAATGATGATGATGGTGATGATGATGATGATGCCCCCACGCTTCAAAGGGATGGCCGTCATGTTTAAACCATAACCTGGGCCATGCAGTGGCAGCAGGGGTTGGGGGGGGTGACGAGTAAGCGAAGGAGCGTGGAGGTGGTGAGGGGACAGGGAGGAGTAGAGAAGAAGAAGAAGAAGAGGAGAAAAAATAGATCTTGGAACAGAGGAAATTTTAACAAGTGCACAGAGAGAGAAGGAGGGAGAGAGGAAGCAGAGTGAGCGAAGAAAATGCAGCAGCCCTAATGATGGGCGATATGCAGCCACTGCTGCCGAGCTCCCCATCAACGGATGACATGGCACAAACACCAATGTGTCAGTGATGAAGGGAGAAGAGGGGAAAGGAGAAAAAGAGGGAAAGAGTTTGAGGGGGGAGCGCACTGGCACTCCCCTGAGATGGCCTCCAACAGAAACTAGTTGTTCCTGGCGAGTTTATCCTCATCATTATATTCTGGCTCGGAGCCATGCAGCCAGACACAGCCGGATAATGAGCTGCTTTTAAAAAAAAATATAAAAAACAGAAAAGGGAAAAGAAAAAAAAGAATTATTCCTCCTTTTTTTTCCCCTCCACCTTCATCCTCCTCTCTTCTCTTAAATTTGCGTGTGGTCACGTGGAGCCGAGGCGACGTGCTGTAAACATCACACACGCTGATCGACGCGCACACGTTCAAATAATTAGCGTCGTACATTCACACGGGCACATGCGGTGCAGCAGTGTCTTACTTCTCTCCTGGCCAGTGAGACGATTTCACAAATGCGGATTTCTGGCCTCGATATGTGGAGCGGCTGGAGATGATGAAATGATGATAGGAGTGTAGAGGGATGAAGATAAAAATGTCAGTGCTGCTGACAGTGCTGAATTGGCAGAAAAGAATGGGAGGAAGCAAACAGAGACCCAATACCTGAAGTGATACTAGACTTTGATAGAACATTTTAATCTAGTTTGCAATATTTCTTGATAAGACATATTGGCCCAAGCTTTACCCCCCAAAAACCTGGCATTTTCATATCGGGGTAATTGCTAAAAATGCAGTTTCCTCAAATATTACAATGGTGCAGAAGTTATGCGATTGGCATTTGTCATCCAAGGATGAAAGACAGAAGTCTTCATTGTCACTTTAAATCTTGTTTGGAAACCATTTCTTCAGCTATCATAGGTGACAAATGTTAAGTCAGGTATAAACGTTTTCCTCAGAAACTTAATTCTTCTCTATCTGAGAAGAACCTCAGCCTCACCACTGGTAAACGCTATGGATGGAACTGATATATCGCTCTACACGGTCTCTCTCTCCGACTATGAGCGGAAAGGTTCCAGCTGCATAGAGCCCTTAAGCCAAACACGTTTCATTCCGTCTATGACAGGAATTGGTGCCTGTATCGGTTAGGACACTCTTGATGGAGAATCTCAATGAGGTTGTGATTAAATAAAGTAAAACCAAAAAAAATAAAGCAGAGGTTTTTTGGGTTGTTGAAAAATGGCATTCGAGAGATTCATCCCTTTGCAATTACACTTCCTTGTTACCCCACCAATATCATACTTTACTGATGGTTTGCAATAATTTGCTGTTATAGCCTTGTGGGAAGTGTGTAACTGTCCGGGCTGGATTCTGTCACCAAATTAAATTGTGTAACATTTGACTTAACACTCATTTTGAGTAACGCAATCGAATTGGTTGTGAATAATAATACAGGAATCGGCCTTGGACACTTTCATGTGGATGTTTGTATGTGCATTTATGTCTTTTTCTTGTGGCTAAAGGCCAGTTTCATTCCTATGAAAGAAATAAAATTTAAAAAAACCCTGCTGTACTTTGATGTGTCACTGAAAGATGGGAATGAAATTTAGCCCTTTGGTCTTGTGTATACATGTGCTCCATCTCCTCATTTCACCCGTGTCCATTCTGACCATTTACACAGTCTTCTGTCCTCTAGGTTCCCCCCACACATGGTGCCCCCCCACCACAGTTTGCACACCACGGGCATCCCACACCCAGCCATCGTCACACCCAACGTCAAGCAGGAATCCTCCCACAGTGACATCAGCTCTCTCAACAGCTCGTGAGTAGACTTTTACTGCCCATGAGCCCGTGTTTCAGTCTCACGCGACGTAGAACCAGCCGTGGGTCGACTCCGCTCACCTTTTCCGCCCTCTGGTTCTCCACAGGAAACAAGACGCTAAAAAGGAAGAGGAGAAAAAGAAACAGGTCCACATAAAGAAGCCTCTGAATGCCTTCATGCTCTACATGAAGGAGATGAGGGCCAAGGTGGTGGCTGAGTGCACACTGAAGGAAAGTGCTGCCATCAACCAGATCCTGGGGCGGAGGGTAAGTCCTAACAGATCACCAGATACACACCTACACTGTAATGGTCGTAATCCTGGTGGACCCACTGCTACTTTTATTCTAAACATGGGCTGTGATGCAAGGTGAAGGCAGTTAGCAGCCTGCTGGGGTAGAGGACAAGCAGGGCTGTGGTAATCAAGTACTGCGATTGGGATTCATTGTCCTTTTTAGAAGCTCAAAAGGTTTTTGTGGGGACCTGATGGCCCAGTATTGTAGATTTGCGTCCAGTTCACAACCTGCACGTCTATGTTTTTCCTCTTCGTGGTGAAAATCTTTCTATGTGTCCTTTCTGCATCTTGTTTGTCATTTTACAGTGGCACGCCCTATCGCGGGAGGAGCAGGCCAAGTACTACGAGCTGGCCAGGAAAGAGCGACAGCTCCACATGCAGCTGTACCCAGGCTGGTCAGCACGAGACAACTATGTAAGTTTTTAAGTTTACAAGTCGTAACGGCCTGCTCTTTCCCCCTTTCGCTAGGTGACATGACCAGAATGAGTTCTTTGTTTTGCTTTTTTCTCACCTGGCCTGAGGGATCGCTTTCTTCCTGTAATTTGCCACGATATGTATATCTGAGGCTGGACAAATTGCCTTGAACCTAAGCCCGTCTTCTTATCGCATGGAGGAATATCTGTAACAAAGTCTGGCCAGGATGTTGTTGATGTGAATCCGCACTGAATGTTTTGCGCCCTAGACGCTTTGTTCTGACACACAAGTGTGCAGATTCTCATCAGTGTTTGTCCAGTTTTGGGATCAGGCTGACCAGTGGAGTCTACCATGAGCAGCCTTAGAGAAATCTATCTTCCAAACCAGAGGCTCGTCAAGATGTCTAGATGTTCGCAGAGGAAAATAAGACAAAAGATTACAGAAAAAGAAGAAAAGAGCAGAAAAAGACAGAATTCTGGTTTGGCCTGCAGTGGCTGTTACAAACCGGAGGGCAGAGACAGAAATAAAAAAAAATAAAAAAGGCAGAGAAAGAATGAATGGATAAATAAGTAAACACAAAGATGAGTCCTATTCTCTGTTTCATGTTTTGGGCATTCTGCAATATAATAACTAAGGTTCCTGTCTGTGTCTATTTTTTTCTTTCTATTTTTTTGGCGGCTAACCAACAGGGGAAAAGGAAGAAGAGAAAAAGGGAAAAGCAGCAAGCAGAGAGCAATGGTAAGTGAGCTGCAATTATCTCCCATATTAGAAGAGCCCCATCATGTGTCAGGCAGATGTGACATCTTGCGAGATAAAAGTCAAGCTATTTTTTTTTTGTGTGTGTTATGTTTCTTTTGTGTGTGTGTTATTGTGCCTGGCTTTTTTTTTGTTTTTTTCTTTTCCCTTTTTTTGGTATAGTTATGCTACCCAATGCAATATTTAAATGCTAGAGTTGCTTGTAATACCCCCCTATCCCCCATTTTTCCCCTAGCCTTCCCCAGCTAATAACAACTGAATATGCATGACCCCCCCCCACACTCCTTCTCACCCCCCCCACCCACACATTGCCCCTTAGCGTTCTGGTATTGTGAAATGTATGTTTTGAGAATGTGAAGTTGAAGCATTGTGAGAGCCATTAACTTTGCTAGTGTTGTGTGCGTGGCCCTGTTTTATAATGCCTGTGCCCTGCAGATAGTCTGCACTACAGTACTGTGCGTGTGTGTGTGTGTGTGTGTGTGTGCATGTGCGTGTGCGTGTGTGTGTGTGTGTGCGCGCGCGCTTGCTGGGCTGCCCCCTTGCTTGCTTTCATGCATGCTTTTATATCAACATGAGATCAATCCCCTGCACCTTAAAATTAAGGAGGTTTCATCACTTTTTCCATTTTTATTCCCATGATTCATATTCTTCTGACCGTATTGTGAGGATCAATGGCGACTTGTTGTTGTGTATTTTGCGCTCGTTTGGTGACGGATTTCTTCTTGAAGGCCTCTCTATCTGTTCTTTTTTTTCAGAGCACAGAGAATATTTTCCAAACCCTTGCCTTTCACTCCCTCCGATTACAGGTGCTAATGTCATTTTGAGTATTAAATTACTAACTTGTTTTTTAAAGAATTTTTTTAAGTTTATGTATATTATTTATCAATGAATGTGCAACATTAGGCAGGTGTAAGACTTAATTCTATATTTTGAAATATGCTCTTTTTGCTTTGTTTGCTGCTGTCCTTTCTTAAAATGTTGCTCTTTATTTGACTTAAAGCTTCATTTAATTTACCTCCATTTACTGCTATTTAGTTTTCAGCGTTCTCCGTGTTTTGGCTTAATCACAGTGCAGTATGTTTGGCGAACCGGTGATATAAAGTCAGATTATTATTGTGGAGTATGTCAGGGTAAACCTCCTTAATCTAAATGCTTCAGTAGCTGCGCTTGTGCCTTTCCTATAGGCCAGCATGAGTTTGGCCCACTCCTTTAAATCTGTCTCTACTCAGACAAGACCTGGACTCAAACAGTCCA
Organism: Gadopsis marmoratus; assembly: GCA_036023855.1. Taxonomy (NCBI): domain Eukaryota; kingdom Metazoa; phylum Chordata; class Actinopteri; order Centrarchiformes; family Percichthyidae; genus Gadopsis; species Gadopsis marmoratus. The sequence goes on along the minus strand of JAVQJF010010369.1, from coordinate 11,354 downwards.
CCACAACATTCTGCTGTCACTCTGCTCTACTTCTGATAATGGCACAGCTGCTGGGTAGAGCTAGCAAGTGACTGGCAGCTTTTCTGCAATGTTGAAAATCAGTCCGCTGTTTGATGCCAGGTCTAAGGAGTAGATCCCCTCTTCAGGTTCCAGCCTTTTTTAATCCTTCCCCCGGCTATGGCTAACTCACGACAATGCTGTTTTCGCAGTCTGCTACTGCTGCCTAGTTCTACCACCTTGACCATGTCCTTTTGAAACCACAGTGCACCGATAACATCTAGCAGTAATATTAATCCAGTCTGCATTTTCTCCATTTATGTGCTCTCGACAAAAACAAGCACTTCTTATCTTCAGCTTTATCTCCAGTCAGAGTTTAGATTTACATGACTGTTTCCATTATTAGTGTCACGATTTGCTAATTTGCATGCATTTTGATTTCTACTAATGTCTGAAACACACTAATTGTGTTCAGTCCTGTCTTTAAAGGCACACTTGAGAATGGCTTTATGGGGGTTTTGGGATTTCTTGCACAATGAGCCACTGCCAAGCTTCATAGATTCACTGTTACCTGTTTTTTTTCTCTCCTCATTTCTCTCCTCCTTTTGATTTCTGTTCCTTATGGTTTTGGTTCTCTTCCTCTTCTCTGCTGGCTTCCCCTCCCTGTTGCGGCATCAGACCTGAGCGCTCCTAAGAAGTGTCGGGCGCGCTTTGGGCTCGATCAACAGAATAACTGGTGTGGCCCGTGCAGGTGTGTATGGTGTGTGCTTGCACTGGCCAGGGCCAGGTGAAGCCTGGGTAACTGCACACTGGGACTTCCTCCTTCGCCCTCTGCTGCTGCTTTTTCTTCCTCTTCTCCTCCCTGCCTCTGTCTGTCCCGCCAGGCTATCGTGACCTCTCAGCTTCCTCCAGCCACGCCCTGCCGGTCTATCTCTAGGTTCCCACTATTCGATTTTTACCTTCTGTTTGGGAAGACGGGTGTTAACAGCATATGCCAGAGTGTGTGTGTGTGTGTGTGTGTGTGTGTGTGTGTGTGTGTGTGTGTGTGTGTGTGGATGGATGGTGTCTGTGCGAATGTGCTGGTGCAGAAACATTTGTGGGGTTACAGGGGGTTTCATTGCAGGATGTACAGTACAATAAGCCTCACTGACATTGGTCAGATATCCTAAACTGGCAGGTCGGGGCTTGGAGGATCTGAAGCCTGATGGCTTGGTCAATATGGAGGACATCCCAGTGTTGCCAGCCTAAACCTAAGCCCTGGCTACATGTTTTTGTCTGTGCAATGACGTGTCCATTTTGTTTTTTCTTTCTGTTTTTTGTCTCTGTGTGTATGTTTGTGTCTACCTCTTTGGCTAACAGATGCAAATACCCCAAAGAAGTGTCGTGCCTTGTTCGGGCTTGACCAGCTGAGTTTATGGTGCAAACCATGCAGGTATATCTGCTGTAGTACCAATGGGAGGAAGACATCCACAATGAGCAGCTTCTTCTCCTTGATTATTTGCTCAGATATCCCTCTAAAACACGTTTCCATCCGTGTGGTAACAGATGGCAAACTGTTCTGCTCCTTTTCCTTACCGTGGAGCTTCCTGCTGTAAATTCCCTCACAGCAATTTTTTTTTCCCTCACTGAACTCAGTTCAAGCCCAGTGGCAGAAAATGGATTTCTAAATAAGATTACTGAATATATTATCTCGACAAAATATGTTTCTGCACGATCATGGCTTCCTAATGTAATTTGGAATAACATTTCTTACAGTCTGACTTGTGGTTGAAATCCATTTTCTCTCCAGGCAGTGGATAATTACCTTAACTGTCATGTTTGTTCTAATTGGCGTCCTTTGAATAACAATGTTATGCTTACAAATTTAGCCCTGCTTTCTCTGAGGGCCTGCTCAGTGACACTCTTTTCTGTGCCCTCTTCCTCCTCCTTCTCCACCTCTTCTTCCTCCAAACTCCTCTTCAATAACCCTTACTTAGTCCCTACCTGTTGTCTTTCTGTTCTGACACAAGCAGTCTTTGAATTGGGAATATTTTCATGGTAGGTATTTGTTTCTGCTAAGTAATACCCTTATCTGTGTCTGGCTTGCACCACACCCTGCCCCACTCTTTCTTGACACAACTCGTCAACACCAGCCATTGTAACACATTGTTTGTTTCTTCTGCTACACGTTTCATTTGTTTTAATCATTTATATGGGTCGGCTCGAAATCAATATTTAGTCAGATGATTTTTGTATTTCGCATTCTGAGCAGTTTATAAACCTATTACACCTATTTCAGTTTTTGTCACAATTTAAAATGTACTGAATGTCCAACAAGAATTTAACAGATCACCCATCTATCTATACTGTGTATATATATATATATATATATATATATTTGTAGTCAGATATTTCTTTTGAAAGAAGTAGGACGTCACACTCACCCACCTCCACACAGTCCGCCATTGTTGGTTGTCTCCACTTGGCTCTCGTACTTCCCTTCCAGCTGACACGCACGGTATCCAAAATCCTGCTTTATTCCTTAAACAATAATAGCAGATCATGAGATCTGGAGACGGGAAAGCGCGATAATTCAGTCTTCGTTTTAGGAGCCGAGAGGTTAAAAGTTCTCTCTGGGCTCCATTTCCTAAAAGATGCATCTGGTGTAATTTCCCCCGAGGCGGAGAAATCAATAACGTACACAGGCACATACTATGAATCGATATGTCTGTTAAAAAATGGATATTAGCTCATTTGTTGCAGTTTGACAGACAGTTATCGAGAGCAAGATGTGTATGTAGTGGCAAAATGATACCTTCTTTCGGCCGGTCGATACTCCGCACCACCCAGCGCTACAGTATCAGTGGAGAATGCACTTAAAAGCCTCAACCCCACTCTTTTCCAGACTTTCCTACTGTTCTATACTGTCCGGTGTTGTGTGCTTGTACTGTTGAGCTGATCGGAAATGCATGCCTGTCTTTCACCCTGGCATGCGATCAAGGTTTCGTGAGCCCCTTTTTTGTGATTTGTTGATGTCCCTCTTCCTTTTTCATTCTCAGTAATCTGCTTTCTCTGTAAGTGTTCATGTAGGACTTTATTCCCCCTCAGAATTACAGGGAAAGGCGTCTTAATTAAACAGTAGATCAACCTTACATGTTCCGAAAGCCCCGATCTTTCTTTTTAAAAGCACCTTAGTCTTCTTTTTACCTACTCCCTGTCCCTGTGAGTCTTAAATACTAAAACTCCGTGGCCTTCAGGCATCCTTGTGATAGAATGGAGAGCTGAGAGAGGGGTCACTGCCGGGGTCAGGGTAAAGATGCGGTGGGCAGAGATGCCCCCTTAACCAAATCTGAACGCAGCCTTCGCAGCAGAGTCACCACAGATAAATGCAACGATCCTCTGCTCTCCCAGCTCCCCCTCCCTCCCCTCCCATGCTCGTTCATCGGGTTCCACTGAGCGCAACGGGCCTGGCCTCAGGACTCGGCAGGCAGGGGGAGGGTCCCGACCCCAGGCGGGAATGCAAACATGATGCCTTGACCCCTCACGCACACACACTTGTGTCTGTGGGGCAGATGCTGGGTAGTGTCGATCTTGTTGACTTTTTCGCCCTCAAATCCAAACTCTGTCCCCTCAGGAGAGGAGAGAGTAGAACCAGATAGAGGCAGAGGAGTGAGACAGGGTCCAGTAACCTCGTGTTGCTGGAGAGAACAGGCTGATCCACAGCTGTAAGAAAGGCTGAGTTTTACACCCAGAGAGCAACCATTTCTACATCTCATCTGCTTCACTTTCCTCTGTCGTCATCCTCATTGTTACCTCTGTGTGTGCTTTTCATATCCCTGCTGCTTCCTGTCCAGGTGCCTCACCTGTGACCTTCCCTTCATGTCTGTCCTGTCCGATGGTTTAGCAATTGGAGATTGACTGTCATTCCTACCACCTTCCTTCTTTGCACGAGGTTTATACAGCTACTTAAATGCACCTGCAAAACGTTAGCTGTTATGTAAAACCAGTTTCAAGTAATGGTTTTCCGTCATTCGAAAAGCCAAAAGGTGCATTCAAGTCAGCAACAGTGCTAAGAGGCGATGCAGTCTGAAGACGTGATGCTAAAAGATGCTCTCTTTCTCTCGCCTTGTCCCTCAGGAGAAAAAAAAAGTGCATTCGCTACATCCAAGGTGAAGGCAGCTGTGCCAGTCCACCCTCAACGGACGGAAGCTTACTAGACTCCCCCCCATCCTCCCCCTCCTCAGTGGTTCCCTCCCCCTCCTCAAAAGAGTCCAAACCTCAGACTGAACAAATGCAACCTCTCTCACTGACTATGAAACCGGCCCACCAGCCACTCCACCACCCGCACCTCCTGGCTGGGCCTCCACCATCTTTGGTTCAGCTGGAAAACTCTGCTGCAGCTAGGAAAACGCCTGGCGCCTCCTCCCACAACGGAGCCCTGGAGCACGGCGACGTCTCGTCCTCGCGGCAGCCGGGCTCCTCTGTGGCTTCCTCAGTGGCCCGGCCCTCAGCATTGCTGTGTTATTCCCACTCGCTCCACCCCTCCACAGCCCCCCAGCCTCTGTCGCTAGTGACCAAGTCTATAGAATAGTCTACCCTATTCTTCTCCTCTTTTCTAGCTCTGTGCACACACACACACACACACACACACACACACACCTTTCTAGGCCCTCTCTCTGCTATATTTCACTTGCCGTCAGTTCTTTTCTCTTTACGTTTCTGTGCCACAAGGCTTTGAAATTTACGTTTTTGTTTTATTAAAGGTTCATTGGTCAATATTTGACCCATCATTATCAAAAAAAATCTAATTATTATAAAGAAATGATACAATGAGCTGTAGTATAGCTTTGTGAATCTGCCAAAATTTTTATGAATTTTGTTTTGTCGTTTCTTTTTGTAGTGTTAAAACGGTGCAAACAGAAAAAGTATCTAGTTCAACTTCAAAATGTTTAAAAAGACGGATATAAAAAGATAGGCTAGATTATTCAATGAGCCCTTTTCTTGAAAGAGTTGGTTCTCCTTCTTTATTTGTATTAAATACGAGCTTGCGAACCAATCATTTGACATCTGTTCAAACTCTAGGAGGGCATGAGGCTAGTGGTGACACCTCTCTGAGGAACAACTCTAATTGTGATGTTACTTGTTTTTGTTTAAATGTACAGAATAATGGGGAGGGGGTGATTACTGTGTTAAATATGCATTCTTCCACTGCGTTGTCTTTTTTTCTTTGTTGTTTACCTTTGGGGCGGAGTCAGGCAAGTTGGGTGGGCTTGAGGGGAGGTTGGGGTGGGAGGGTTGAGGGTTATTAAATTCAAAATGTCACAACGCTAGGACCAGTAGTATTTATTGCTTTAGAGATTGCTTGTTGTATCTTGTATGTGTCTCTTTTTGACTTTTATTTCTTAATACATTGTACAAATATTTTTTCTTAAGGTAAGCGACTTATATATGAATGATCCATTTTTACAAGGAGGTTTTAAAAAGGCAAATCTTTTGTTATTGATTTCTTTCCTTGCTGAAAACCTGGATTCCACTCAGAGTACTGTGTAGATCTCATGAACAGAAGTATGCACAACTTCATTTCAAGAAATGCGTCTATAAGCCATTTTACAAAAAGAAGAAAAGAAAACTTGAAACAAGAGACAGTGGGTACCGTGTCTTCAGTAGTTGGAAAAAGTGTTTAAAGCCCTTCTTTTTTATTGCACAGTCACATCGCTCAGACTGTAGATTGGTGTACAGATTTTCCGTGCCAAATTTTGTGATAATTTTCTCTGCCCCTCTAACCACGCTGTAGGGATCTTCTTTTTTTTGTTTTGTTCTGTTGTTTGTTTTGTTTTTTTAATTTCGATACCATTCTTTGCTGTGACGTTACATAGATTGCTATGTATGTAGTATAAATGTTGCTATAACAAATGTGTTTGGTAGCAAATTGTCAAATATTAAAATTTAAACTTAATAAAAAGGCGGACATCATACTGTATAAACCCACAAGGGCCAAATTATGTATATTAGGAGGTTCATAAAAAAACTATTAAATACAAAAAAATACACAAACTGCCACTTTTAAGTACACTACTACATATAGGTAGATAGAAAAAATAGGCATGTTGATGTTGCAAGAGGCTGTAAAAAAAGCTACAAGAGAATCATCCACTCGGTGCCATTGTAGTTGACATGACGCGACTGTAATCTGTCGATTTCTTCTCTGGTTTATTAAGATGCTAATGATAAATAGTTTGAATGTTTCCTTAACGGCTGTGATGTTCCTGTTCTATTTTATGCTCTTATCTTTTTGTTTGTTTGTTTTTTCCTGTTATTTTAAATGGTTTCCAAACCATGTTTTTTTGTAATGAATAAATGTTTATGCTGTACAGTCTCTGTAGCATGCAGTTCTGTATTAATAAAAGCAACTTAGTATGTGCACACCTTGTCTTCCTTTTATTCTGGAATTCACTGACCAGTACAGAAAATGTACAGCATCTCGGCGAGTGTCTCTTATCCAGCTATGCAGTTTAACAGAATCAATCAAATAATGAGACATGGTCATGTAGATATCTTCTCCAAATAAAAATAATAAAGTAATAGTCGTGTCTTAATTTTGAGAAACCATGCCATTGTAATTAAAAATTGCACCAGGTTTCATGAAATACAAATTAGTAGTGATTATATCAAGCCCAGTAACCTTGTAAGCAGAAAGCAAGAAATTAATGTGATGGTCATCTTAGTCCCAACTCTAATTTTCAGAAATATAAATAAATGAAGAAAGAGGAGCCTTTAGTACAGTTCAGTTCAAGAAACTCCTGTTAACACGACACTGTTTCGCTACTTTGTGTTTGCACCCATGCGAAATGCGTTAGGAGTTTTTCAATATGCCGTTCAGCCATTCAACCCATCACACACTATTTCACGTTCAATGCACTCAAAAACAATTTATCAAACTGTAGGAAAATCAATCATGTAAAGTTCTGAAAACAAACCAAACTAAAAAACCGGACAAAACTGGAGTTAATGTATCAGAAAATCCGATTTTACTCCCCGCATCATCACCACTCTCCAAAACAGCTGCAAAAGTGACATCTGCTCATGTTTTCTGACATTCTTTTCTCCAGTGCACCGTTTTACCATCATACCTGAGATAAATCATACTCACTGCAGTGGTTTTTCCCTGCTGTTAAACAGACGTATCAGTGAGATCAGAATACCAATTTTAATTTATTTTACAGCTTAGTAATGCTGGGTAATCATGTCCAGGTCTTAGTACATAAACAAATACTGCAACAATACAGCTAACTCAGATATTAACATTGACCAGATTGTGTAGCTCAGACACTTCAGCTCGTGTGACCACATTCAATCAAGTTCTCCACTCAGTTTGGATTTCATCTAAGAAGAAACAACAACTGCTGCTAAACAGAAAAAATACACATCTGCACAAGGTCATAATACAGACAGAGTGGAGGATCAGGGTTAGTATTTGGTACAATTCATCAGGTACAGACTAAAGGTATTGTAAGGTACCAAGCACAGGCAAATCAATGTGTGTTGAAGATTTATTGTGCTACGTACACACTACAAATTATAACGTGATCTGGGGTCAACCAATTATTAATTATGATAACAAGTATAGAAAAAGATGCCGAAGAAGACTACATTTTCCATGCATTTGTAGAAAAAGTGGAGAGTACAGAACTGCATAAATATGTAGAGAGGACTACAGAACTATACAAGGACAACTGTACAAAAAGATTCTTGATGCTCTGATCCTGAACACTTACACTTTCATTGTCTGACCACAATCAGCCATACCTGTGTCTCATGCAAATGGACCTCTGGCACAATTAATAAAGTGATACTTCAATAATCCCTCTAGGGAAATTCTTCATTCCCTTGTTTCCGTCTATGTGGAGGTCAGAGTTCAGGATTAGATTAGTACCTTGCTGGACAACACTTTAATAAGGCTGCTTCATGCTGACAAATGGGCTTTTCACACTGTTGATCATAGTATTTTAATTGAATGGCTTTAAAATTTGGTGGGCATTTCAGGTTTGGTTTGGTTCTATTCTTATTTTTCAGGAGGTCATTCTGTGTGGGAAGTGGGCATTATCAATTATCAGCTCCAGTGCTGCTAAAATATGGAGTTCCACAGGGATCTGTTCTTGGGCCCCTACTTTTTTCCATTTATATGCTACCACTTGGTCATATTATTAAAATCACACAACATCAGGTACCATTTCTATGCCAATGACACACAAGTCATCAAATGTTCTCAGAAACTCAAAGATCTGAGAGTTTTATCATAGGTGCCGACTCATCACAGAATCTGTGTTCTCTTGTCTCACACAACAAAACCTCAATAAACCTCTTTACTGATTCTTTTAAGTGACTTTTAAAAACTCACTATTTTAGACCTGCTTTTTGTTGATTATATGGTTTGTTTAATTTATTTAATTATCATTTGTTGTATTTTATCATAATATTCTGCTATTTTTTAACTGTTTGCTTATCTTGTTTTTTATTTGTATATTAGGTGCTTTGTACCTTTTTTTAAAGTACTATATAAATATTATTTATATTATGAACACATCCAGCAAGTCAGAGCAGCCTCCGATACATTGTTGTTGTTGGATGTTTTATCATAGCAATAATTTAATTTTGCATTGGGCTATGGAGCCATTTTTATATTTTTATGCAATTTTATCTGTGAAGCATTGCTATTGCTGCATCTCAGCTCCTCCCCTGGAGTTATGTAGTTATGTCAGGAATCATGTGTACGCATTATTTTTTTCTCTCTCTACCCAACCGGTCGAGGCAGATGACGCCCACCAAGAGCCTGGTTCTGCCTGAGGTTTCTGCCTGTTAAAGGCAGTGTTTCCTTGCCGCTGTCTCCTAGTGCTGCTCATGGTGGAATTGTTGGGTCTGTACATATAGAGTTGGCTTAGACTTGCTCTATATTAACAAGTGCTATGAGATAACTTTGTTATGATATAGCGCTATATAAATAAAATTTAATTGACTGTCCAGGGTGTTCCCCCACCTCTCGCCCAATGTTAGCTGGGATTGGCTCCAGCCCCCCGCAACCCTTTGGGATAAGCGTTATGGATAATGAATGAATTAATAGAAAAAATACAATAATTACTACAAAATGTACATTTTACTACAACCAATTTACCCCCCTGTAGCTGCACCGGTTCAATAATAATGGCCACGTTTCAGACTGATGTCTTTGAAAGTTTATTTTTTCTTTCTTTCCGTCTTTCTTCAGACACCATGAAAACTACAAAATAAAATGTAAGGCATTAACAAAAATCACTTCTACATGTAAACTATAAAATAAACATAATCACCAATGTAAACCAAAAACACATTTACCGTGTGCGCCCATTGAACCATGCGCAGAATGTAATTATTTCAAGCCGTGTGTCCTTATTCTACCTCCATGCTTATGCTTACCCATAATGCAACAGGTAACTCTTGACTGAAACCCTCACATTTTAACCAAAACTATTTTGAGGTAACATATTTTAACACATTTGTATCAATATTACCCTTTTATCATAATTATATTACATTAATACTTTTTAACCTGACTACATGAACTCAAACAATTATGAATTCATGACGGAAACATGTCAACCAACAAAAAATGTCTCTGGGGACAGTTACACCCCCAAAAGCTTATAATCTACAGAAATGACTTGCAGACGTACAGCGTTGCCAAATAATCACACTATTTTAGTAATTTACATCGTCTCATCTATCAGAATGAAGCAAACAAAAGATGGGCAAATCTTTTGATGTGAACAGAGACCTTGAGATAGTGTCAGCATTTTCAGATTAAATTATTTTTAGTGGAAATTTGTGACGTCTAACCATTTACATATCACCTTTTTTTCTTTAAAGACTGAATTCTTGCTAGTGGCACTTTCATGAGAAAATGTCAATATCCTATCAGCATTCAAAAATATTTCCTGAACTCTGTTCATATGGTCTTTGCACTGATGTTGAACTGTGTATGTCTTGTGTTCTGCCACAGGTGACACTTAGCTACGGAGGCTTTGAGAACAGAAGAAATGTGGTCAGCATTGTTGGAGGATTTTCACTGGCTGAGGACCCCACAAGGTAAACGTATCAACAAAACCCCATAATATGGCCTTCTGCATAGTCCCCATCGCTTTTTTTTCAATATTTAGTTTCATATACTGCATCTGTGACACTTTAAACTAGGCTTAAACTACTATACTGAGCCAAATATGGCATTTTGTTAAACATTGGCTCTGATTCATTGAGGTGGTCAACCTTTGTCACCATGCCCATTAGCAGTGAGTGTTGAATATGAGGTTCCAAAACCATGAGCATTAATGTGCTGCTCTAACAGCCTCTACTCTTCTTGGAGGAGTTTCCACCAGAATTTGGAACCTGTTTTCAGGAATTTGCTCCATTTCTGCCACAAGAGCTATTGTGAGGTCAGCCATTGGTAAGGCCTGGCTCACAGTTGGTGTTCCAGCTCATTCCAAAGGTGTTGGATTGGGTTGAGGGCAGGACTCTGTGTTGGTCAGTCAGGTTCTTCCACAACAAATTGGGAAATCTGTGCTGTACCATGCTGGAGCAGCAAGATTTCCCTTCATGGGAACTAGGGGGGCCTTAACCAAAACAGACCAAGACCAAAAGGGATGTGTCTGATTGGGACATCTTTACAAGGTACATTGCAGAGAAGTTGTAAGAAGATAATTTGTCCTGGACTCACTTCTCTTCCTTTCCTGCAGGTTTAAGACGGTCCACTGCCTTCTATATCCAGATACTGACTGGTGTCCAAAGGTCAAACATCACCACAAAAACTGAAAGCCATTGAATCTTTATCCTGCAGCACTGACTGACACCTGCTATACCTATATCCCAGTCACCCTGCCATCCAGCTACATTTGGCTGAAAATACTTCACACACGTCATTTGATGGATGCCTTTATCCAAAGCAGCCTCACCTCATGCTTCAGAAATGTGCAGTGCTAGTGTTATTGTTTTTTAACACCTCTCCTGGCAGAACTGTTTCACAGGTGAAATTAATCATTAAAATTAAACTAAATTCAAAATGTGTGGAGCCAAAGAATGACTTTATCTAGCTAGCAGAGCACAGAAGTGGCTGAAACCACATTTTCCCCCATTGTCGATTAGCTTTTTTTTTTTAACGCTGACCATCACTGACATTAACACTGAGTCTCATTGACTCTTGTGATTGCACTCGGTCACTGTTGACCACTGCTTGGAATGAAAGCAGGTGTAGCTACCAGAATAATCCCATGCCCATCCTAATTGGATGAAAAAAAAAAAGTGGTTGGGTGTGGGGTAACCGGGGTTCCACATTCCTCTGGAACCCCGGTTAC
>JAVQJF010010367.1:0-24778 GCA_036023855.1 Gadopsis marmoratus | reverse complement strand
ATATATATATATATATATATATATATATATATATATACGCACACACACACTCACACACAGTCGAGATAAGAGCCCCTTCTTCACACACACATGCATTTTCAAAATGTCTTAAAGCTGTTGAATGAACATCTCAGTAATGTTCCTGTCTTGTACAGGCTGCTACTGAAAAGCTTTCCTGATTTCGTCATTAATTAAAGATTGTGAAATAAGTTGATTTTGTGGGGACAAGGTAAAACTGCATGAATATTTAGCGTTATTATGTTAAGTTAGCAAGCTTGCTAACTAACATTTGGCAAACTAACTCCCAAGAGCGCCTTTTCCCTATTCAGTAACTCTTAATTGAATGAAATTATGCACAATCCTTAGAACAAAATGCAAGGGGGGAGTAAATGACACAGCACAGAGAAGGTAGAAAGAAACTCTGAGTAGAGCTAGCATGTTTCTGGCCTGCTAGCATGTTAGCTGTTAGTTAACCTGCACTAGCACAGCCTATTTCTCAGTGCTACTTTCTGGTGTGACCAGTCCTTAAAGCAGAACATTAAATGGACTCGAGCTAATTTTGGTGAGGGGAAGTTCAAAGCCAGTTAACAGTGGTCAGGACTGACATTGTTGTAATTTAACAAAGAAGTGTGTCCATGACATAAATTGAAATTAGTGCCAAAGACTTAAGCCACTGGGAGAAGCTCCCAGAAGTAATTTAACTAGTATTTAACTTATTATGCACTCACTTTTTAATAATCACATTAATAATACAATGTTAAACTTATGAAATTGTCCAAAGTGAACAATGATGAATATTCACAGAAAACCTTCTCTCCAAATTAAAAGCTTAGAGCTTTGGGGCTCTCTCTCACTCTCTCACTCACACACACACACACACACACACACACACGCACACGCACAAACACACAATTATTTGTGTGTTTGTGTGTTTGAGGCCCTTTTTACAGGAAAACTCTTCACAAACATAGTACAATGTGTTCTCCCAATGAGATGACACACGCAAACACGCAGTCGACACACCTCTATTCACTGATAGATGATTCACAGACACACAGAGGCAGATCTAGGCTGGGCTCATCAAGCTTCCCTGTATCTGAGTGTTTGTTAGTGTTGACTGTCATTATTTATAGTGCAATGAAGCAGCAGGCGTGTGTGTGTGTGTGTAGCTGTGAAAATGAGATAATCTAATTCAACAGCTCTTATCTCTGATGGCCACAGCACCCCAAATGCATACACACACAGTTTTGTGTTTTTTAAGTGTGTGTGTGTGTGCTGGTCTAAATCCTATGTGTGGTATGGGATGAGGTATCTTTTTCTTTCCTCTGGGTGTCTTCCCATTCAGTTTTCTATAAGCCCCTTTGCCAGTCTCTAGGATACCAAACAGTTACCGTAGCAACCAGGCTAGCCGGCCACCTCCATGGAACATGCAGCCATGCAGTCACCTGACCACCTGTCCTTCACATGATTGGACGCCGTGTTCTATTGGCTGGAATGGGGGCCCTGACAAATTCTCTCGCCTCTCATTTTCATACCCATACTCTGTTGTCTCTCTTCTCCTTTTGTCCACCTCTCCTCTGCATCTCTCCTTCCCTCCTCCCCCCTCTCCTTCTGTCTCTCTCGCTCAGCAAATTGAATCGGCGCAGAGCTACAGTAACTGCATGGATTCACATTTGATTCTTCTTTGACGGACTTTATATAAGGGAAACGCATGATTTGCATTGGGATTTAACTAAGCAGGATTAGCTGAAAAGGGCTGGAAAAGAAGAGCATATTCATCATTTCTAGACTGAGACCATTTGCACTAAATAAATAAAAACATCATGCAATGTCACAGTCTTTGAAATGTCGACAGATGTATAGTCTCGTCGTTTTACTGAGGCACATTGGATTTACTATAGCTTGGTATTGATTGTGTTTTCTTTCTTTTACATTTTCAGAGCACTCATCGCCCTGAATTTGTTGTCTCTTTTGGTACATTCATTTCAACACAACTGCTGACCTAGTGAGTTACTCTGTGCAACCATTTTGAAACCGTTACTGTTTTAAGCAAAGCAGTGCTGCTCCTGATCCACCACCATCACAGATGATCTTGTGACTCCCTGGTGTTCATGACCTGCAGGTTGAGATCAACTGATTGCTACAGCGCTGACTTGTGGACATCTGTTTTTTGTTTTCGCTTGTCTAGGACTGCAAGAGGCAATTCTTTTCATTATTAATTATTCCGCTGGATATTTCCTTGGTTGTAATCATTTTGATTATACAGTTCTGGAAATGGTGCCTAATATAATTTTCCACAGCCCAAGGTGGCATCTTCATATCACATGTTTTATCCAACCATTACTCCAAAACCCAAAGAGATTCTGTTTGCCATCCCCACATTTCAGAAGCTCTCTGTCGACTTACTAATCATTGAATCAACTTATTGTTTTAGCTCTGTTTCTGTGTTACAATGTTGGATGTCTGGCTGAAAATGTAGATATGAGTTAGCTGTGGAACAAGTCAGAAATCAAAACAAATCTAAACTTTAACATAATAACTTGATGTTAAATCTGCTAGCAGAAGAACACAATGGTAGAGCCCAAACTTTTATTGACGGTGACTTCAAACATTTTCTTAAACGTAATTAAATAAACATATATTTTATCCGTCAACGTCTAGCAAAACGTTGGCAGCAGATGCAGAGCAGCCCAGTCACATGTTTCCTGAGCAGCTTCTTACTATATTACTCCTATAATCCCTGAACACTCAAACCTTGGAGTGAAACCACAAGATAACGCCACATAGGTCAGCCTCTGCATCTGGATGGAGCAGGTCACTCTTTTCCAAGAGGAAAATCTTGAGCTGCATAGTTCCACTTCCCCTCAGCCCTTACAGTATTACATAACCGCATAATTCACACAGGGCCTAGAGGGAAAGCATGTGAGGGAGGAGTGGGGGCTGAAAATGCGATGTACCTGCCTTTACCTTGCGATGGCTTCTTCTGCGGATAATTGCAATACGTCGGCACTTGATTGAGACATTTCTGTTTGTGGTCTGCATCGGGAGGCCATCATAACTATTATTGCTGCGGGTTTAAACAGCAATTCTTCCATGCGATTACAGATCATGTTGGGAATAAAGAAATCACACAAGCTGAATGGTGCAACCATCTAAGTAAATATTAACTGCAATTAGTTATGACATTTTTCAGAAAAATATCAAGCTACCAATTAGATTCAATGCGCAAATGCCAAGGGGAAGTGAACAAGGGCGTGTTGAGCGACTAATGAAACAGTTGTGGTCCCGAGGTCTCAGTTTCTTAACCTAATTTCATCTTCTTTGGAGATCACTGTCTGAAGCCAAACAGCAGAGATGCCTGGTTAATGTCACCAAACAAAGCTCTCTGGAAAGACTTTGGCTTTGCTTTGATATTTTGGCCTTAAACATCAACAGGCACATCCCACTTCTTCCTACTTTAAATATGCTTTCCTTCAGAATGCAAAACGACCTAGTGTACAGGAATCAAATGGCTTGCAGTACTACCGAACACTGGTGATGAACAAACATTATGATTAAAGAATCCACACTACTGATGGTTGGCATGGCACATCTGTAATGTGTATAATTATCCTGCTAAACTGCCAGAGAGCCAACACCCAAACATAGGAACTACTTGTTATCCTAAATATCGCAGCTCTTCTTCACGTGTCTATCTTGGCTGCATGTAACAGCTCTCATACTCTCCCATGTGCAGACGTAAATGTGATAATCTATCCTACAATGCCTGAAGTACAGAGGTGTGCCGGGCTGGCCTGATCTGTCTGACCCTCTTGGTTTTCCAAAGGGTCGATCAAGCAACACTCTTTTAATGTTTCATCTGGGTTCATTTAAGTGTGTGTGGGGAGTAACGGCTCACTGTCGGATCTAAGTATAGATGAAGTGTGAGATGAAAAGAGACAGCGAGTGACAGAGAGGCAAATTGGATGAGAGTCTGATACTCCAAAGGCACAACTAGAGCGAAACTGAGAGAAGAGACGGAGCTCGGAGCACGGGGGGGGGGTTGCTTGAAAAAAAAAGAGAATGTGAGGTGGGAAACCAATGAAACATATGTGGAGAGAATCTCAAGATTTTTTCATCCCTGTGTGGAAATAAGGTTTTAGCAAAGCAGGATCATAAGGGGGGGTCAAATATAATTTAAGGATGAAACAGAATAAATACGCAATCAATAAAAAGGAAAGGGGGAAAATCATGACAATTTTTCAACCCATTTTCAGGAGATTTGGAGAATGGGCACCAGTGGATCACCTACTGTACACATGAGGAATAACTTGCAACAGTTGCAGAGTAGAGACTTAAAAACAGAAACGGTGGACGGCAGAAATGGGGAAAGAACAACGTGGCAGAAGAGAGAGCATGAAGACGAGAGAGCCCGCAAGCCAACAGATATTCCACTTCAGTTTTCTGGGTCCAGCAGAGAGATCTTTAATAGAAAGTGCCAGGCCAGCACGGGTAGGAACAGTGGGTTAGGGGGGAGATAAATGGGTTTTTTTTTTTTTTAAGAATGGCTGTTGACAAAGACAGATGGAGGTCGATGTGTGGGTGGGTGTGTGTGTGTGTGTATAGCTCTTTTCAGGGAATATATGTATGTATCTATTGATGCTGCTTAATATCCTTACTGTACAGACTCATGAATTTTTCTCTCGTGACCCATTTTTCATTGCTGTGCAGTAATTACATTTGGGTGTGGCGGGGGATTTGTCATGAGAATTGCATGTCAAATGGTTCATTTGATGTTGTGTCACAGATGTGATCGGTTGGTGTCTGGGATGCAGCTTGTATCTTGGTGAGTGTGTCTAGATACGCACGCGTATACACACATTTAAGCCGGAATTGAAGCATTGCACACCTTTATCTAAACTACAGAACCGCTGCGAAGGATCGCACACCTTTTTAAATTAGGAGTATGGTGTGTGTGTGTGTGTGTGTGTGTGTGTGTGTGTGTGTGTGTGTGTGTGTGTGTGTGTGTGTGTGTGTGTGTGTGTGTGTGTGTGTGTGTGTGTGTATGGAAATGTGCAAAGTGTGACAGAGCAGACCAGAATATCATCTCCATAGCAACATAGCTCTACATAGCTACTAACATTGCACTTTAAATCCTCCTTCTCTCATCTTTGTGTCAGAATAAAATTAAACCAGTTTTCAGAAAGATTTAGACTTTTTTCTTTCAACACACTTGCGGTTAGGTTAACACTCACATTATGCTGAGTGATTACGTACTCATTTGATGGTAGCAAAATATTGCATTTGTGGGATTATCTATATCAAAGTAAAAACACAGATGTATATGTTGGTGAAACTACCACGAGACAACCTTTTCAGCTAATGTATCTTACCTTTGACTGTACTTAAACACAACTGCTAACCTTTACACTGAGCATGGCCCACCCTGAAAAAGAGAGATACTATTTTGGGGTGTCTGGTGGGTCAAGTCGCATGCCATATTGTACCGTATGTGGTATGATAAGACTGAAAACCCACCATGAGCAAACTACCCCACCACTGTCACCAGATTTTGAATCAAATGATGAATGTTTCTTCAAAATTGGCCCTGCCCATTTCACACCAGTGAGAAGCACAGACAAAAGCACAAATTAAGAAATATTCCAAGTAAAATAACCAAGACTGTTTGGCAGAAAAGATGTGTTTCTGGCCTTTAATGTTCAGTGTTCAGCTCTAGTTGAAACATTTTGATAATCCCCTCAGCATTTCAGGACATCTATTACTGGTAGCTGACTATAGAATTGATGAATGAGTAAGCTGGTGGCTCTTCCTTGAAACAGCTATGAAATGTACAGTGAAAAAACAAAGACAGCAGAGCTGATGCCTCTCAAATTAAAAATCAGACATCAGACCCCAAATGGTGTGGACACATGCTCATGAAGATGCCATCAACTTCCATTTGCTGCTGCGATCAGTTCCTGTTCTGGAGACTTATCACTACAATACTGTGCTCCACAGTAGGTGGAGGCCGACAGCACCTGCATGAATAGACTGTTCTGCATCTCTGTGCACAAGCAGAAACAAAGGGTTTTGCGTACATGTTTTGTAACACTCATGTACCTGCTTATGATTACATGCAACGCCGTGCTTGCTCGTCCTCCTGCTCTGTCCAGCTCTTTCTCCGTCTCTCTCAGGGTTGAGGTGAGGACAATGGGATTGATTTTTATTTTTTATTTTTACTGCACTCTGGCTTCTATTGACTAAGTGTATTTTAACGATCCACTCATAATGGCGTGTGTTGTACATGCCCCACATGTGCCACCTCCTTCCTCTGGGTGTGTGTGTGCTGGGTGTGGTTGCAGGATACTCTGCTAGGGTTGTAACGGAAGCTCCACTGGAGCAAGGCATGGACCACACACAGATGTACAGTATTTAATATATTTTATATATATATATATTTTTTTATTTCACACGCACGCACACGTCTTCCTATGTGTGGGTTAGGGCTCCATTGGGTCAGTCCACAGGAGGGCTGAACAACAATTTAATATTTCATCACTTCCATTATTCAGCAACTGCTACAGAGAGAGTGGGAGAGACCAAGAGAGAGACAGGGAGCGTGAAGGAGGCGGTTGTGTTTACCTCAAGCTAGTGAGACACTTTGGCAGTACATCTGACATCTATCCCAATAACATGAGTTGAATTGAATTGATTGAAATTAAGCAGAAAATGATTTTCAACTGTTTTTATACTGAGAGGAAAATAGAAGAGGGAGGATATGATGAAGGGAGGACAGGAGAGGTGGAGCCGAGCAGAGCTCGGGAGGAAATGTAAAGGAAGGATAAATCGAGGCGCGGGAAGGCTGGTGCTGATGGAGGAGGGTGCGGCAGAATGGATGGGAAGGGCAAGAGAGAGAATCGGAGACAAGATTGCATTCCTGGGAAATGAGGATGGTTACCATGGCAACTGCAGCTGAGAGTCACATGATGCAGAGGAGTGGGAGAGAGAGAGCGATAAAGGAGATGCGGAGCGAGAGGGTGGGGAGGGCCAGCAGACAGAGGAGGAGGAGGAAGAGGGAAGACATGGTAATGAGATGACATAATAAAGAGGTGCAGAAAGAGAAGGGAGATGAACGATATATATATATATATATATATATATATATGAAAAGTCACTCGTGTGTATTTACTGATGAAGTTTCTTCTGTAGGCAACTGGATATCAGTGACGTTATGTGAGGTCTATAACGGGAGAAGGAGTGATAAAGATTAGACCATGAGCGACAAGAGGGGACTGAAGGAAAGAGACGGCGGAGGTGTGATTGGCAAGTAAGACTGAAGACAATTGAAAGAGAGAACTCAAGTCCAAAAATAGAGGAGAGAAAGGGAGGGATGGGAGAGAAAAAGCCAGAGAAAGGAGAGTGCGAACAGATTGTTGATGGAGAATGCCAGCCGAGATATCTGATGCCGCACTGTGATGTCAACAGCGCACACGCTCGTACATGTACATTTTCTATTGTCTGTTACACTGTGATCATGTTTGTTTTTTAGTCATGTATAATTCTGTCTTGTACATTCACTCTTGTACAGTCTTTGGCTGTGATCCTTTTATACGTGTTAACTTTAATTTTATTCATGTTGCCTATAACCTCTGGCCAGGGCCACCAGATGAAAGACTAACTCAGCTTTACTGTATTAAAGACCTACTGCGCATTTAAACCTGGTTTTTTTTTTTTGAGCTGTAAACTAAATGATCAACGCTGGTGTTAAAATGGACATTTCTTACCAAATTTATTAAAATCAGCATTTCACGGATTAAATAGCTCAACACAACATCTTGGCTACTGTGTCAAATCAACCTGTCTACATTATGGAATGTGTGTTTAAAAAATGGACTCATCAGTGTCAGTCAGTCTCCCCTGTGTCCCCTGACAAACGCACTACACCTCCTACAGTTGTTGTTGTTGTTGTTCTTCCCTCACTGGTTGTCTTTTTTAACTTTCCTGTGAGAGCTTGTTCTAGCAGAGGGTGGAGTTACACTTCAATCAGCGGCTGTTATAAAATATATTTTACTAACAAAAACTACAGACAGGCAAGTTCAGTGTACAGTGAGTGTATGACTGTGTGGCGTATTTAAGTGCGCTGCCCTTTGTGTATCTGAAATTGCTTTCAGATTGCTTTTGACTTTTTAAAATTGATTGTGTGTCCTTTCCCATGTGGAAAATCTCTGGACAATCTAAACTGAGCCTCATAACTTGGTCCCATCTTCGGCCTGGTCCCTTCATTGATGTAGCTCTATGATGTTCTATGACATTGTTACCCCGTGAAGGTGTCCTGAAGTCTTTTATTTCTGAAAAACACACTTTAGCAGTTTCATCAGTCAAGTTCATTTCGTTTTGTAATTTACTTAGCAAGCCATGCCTTGTACCAAACCACATCACTCATTTGTTACTACTGATGGCCCTAAATTACTCAAGCCTGTGATGAAATAATTTAAAAGTCAATATTTCATGTCAGATGATTAATGCTGTTGATAAATGGCTGCACAACAAATGGGATAATGCATAAAAAGCTGGCTGGCTGTGAGATCCGGTCCCTAAGGGATAGATACAAGATAAGATGCATCTACTTTGCGGCTGCTTTGCTTACATAAATGTTGGACAAAAAGGTCTACATGATGGGAAGCACATGCAGCCAAGTAATGTGGTTAGTGTCAGCTTCCTGCAGCAAGCTGATTTCTTTAACGTGATGAAAAGGAGGACCGTGGTTTCCTTCATCGGGTTAGGGGATTATAAAAGCACAGTTAGCACAGCTACGTATCTGCTGGGGAAACATGAGTTCTTATTTCTCTTATGTTTGCAATTGTAACTGTTGTGGCCACGCTAGCAGCGTGGTTCTATGGATGGCAGTGTTGGTCGGCCTGTCTGTCGGTTGGCTGGTCCACTACTTTTGATCCCGACTGAAAAAACCTCAGCAACTATCGGATGGCTTGCCATGAAATTTGATGCAGATATTCATGTTCCCTTTAGCATGAATTGTAATGATTCTTGTGATCCGCCTGACTTTTCAACTATCACCATCGTGACAACAAAAAATGGTTTGCATCTGTGCAAGAGACTACTTGTTAAATTCAAACTCTACCCAAATACATATATCACTAGGTAGGCTGTTTTCTTACACAATTTAATGTGTAACTTTTTAATTCTTACAGTGCACGCCAGTTTTGGTTGAAACATTTTTTTTTTTTTTGTGGCGAACAAATCTGATTACATGTAAATGCCGGTATCGCAGGCATAACGGATTTCATGAGTACGTGCATTCTTGTACATATAACTACAGTCACTGGTACTTGACATTTGTGATATTGCGTAGCAGTGTTTTATACACACATTGCAGGAGGCTTTGCCCGTGTCTCGCTAGATATAAGTGGTAATTTAATTGGCAAAGGTTGAAAGATTATTACTTTCCCTGTTTCCTTGACAACTGCCGCATGTGTGTGTGTGTGTGTGTGTGTGTGTGTACGTACGTGTAGAAGACGAGTACAAAGATGGCTGCCGAGGAAAACGGGAGCATTTCCACTGTGCTCGTCTGAGCAATCCATTACTATCTCTCACACGCTCACTCGCTCTCTCACTCTCTCGCTCTCTCACACACACACGCACACACAGTGTCCTTGGCTTGGCCTGTGGGTTTTAAGTGTGTCTGTGGCCCACTGCCCAGCGCCTCAAACCAGAACACACACACACACACGCACATTTACACACAAACAGAAAACGGGCTCGGTTTCTTCTCGTGCTGTCTCTCATTCATGCCCACACACCCAGATGAACACACTTACACTCACGCCTTAGTCCATATCAGGCACTGTGTGGCTGCCGACAGAGAGGACAGCGCGTCAGTAGCAGAGAGGAAGCTGGAACAGAGCTGCGCTGCAACACATTTACATGAAATCCATCAAGTGGGATCGGTGCCTATCGGAGGACGACCGACGATGAGAGTTCCAAAGAGTGCATGTTCGGGGTGCCGTGGTGTCTCCCTTCATGTTTATCTGACAGTTTGTCACAGTGTTTCCATAAATGACCACTTATACTGAGCCTAAGTACTGTGAGATGGTCAAAATACACTTTCGGCTCTGTTTTCCTGAAATAGGACGCAGAGGTAAGCGAAACCTCCAGGTGCAAAGACAAATGGGCATGACCAGCATATGTTTGCAATTTTGGTGACCACAGACGTTGGTGCAAACCTGGCTCAGCTGGGTGCAACGTGGAATACAGAGTCAGCAGGTGGAGTCGGATCAAGCTTCAGTAACGGCCAATCACATACGCTCCTCTCATCCCCTTGAAAAAGCAGCAACAGGTGAAACGGAGGGACAAAACGGTGACGCACAACTCCCCAAATTTGATATACATCATGGTATATACATGGTAGCATAAACAGATAGTTTATTGGTACAGCAGCTGCTGGGATATCTGCACATATGGTTATAGTTGCGCAAACAATTAATGCAAGCTAATTATTGAAATATTTAAACTCTGCAGTTCTTCTCCTTCTGTGCATATCTGATAAGAGCAAAATATCTATTCTTATTCATCCACGGGGGGAAAACAGCCTTTATGTCTTTAAACAAGAAAATGCAAAATAGGATTTGGAGATTTGTTAGTCAGTGTTTAGTAAAACACACACGGTCAGGTATCATTAAATCCTGGTGTCTCATCAGAGGATTTTAATAATAAATATCTACACTGTGCCAGCTGTTGGTAAAGTAAGCAGGATTTTGGAGCGATGTAAGTGTGTGCCTATGCCATGGAGTTTGTTCTGAGCAGAAGGAAATACAAGTGAACGTTATCCACTAATAACATGGAGGGTGTTTCTGCCTCCGCAGTCTGCACGTATCGCCGCAGTTTTTTAAATTCTTAGAACTTATTTAGAATCTCTTGCTGTTGTGTGCCCCAACAGTATCCTGTGTCTTGAGCTGTTGTTTTCACTCTTCAGCAGCAGCTCTGATCCTATGAGTCGGGTCAGGTTTTTATATTTACAGGTTGGAATTGATTTAGCGATAATTGTAGGAAACCGATCGGTTCATGATGATCTTTGTTGGGGGGGTACAGGTAAGGCAGAAAACTCTGCAAAAATCCTCTTGACTTTACAGACAAAAAATGTTTACTTTGCTTTTTAATGTAATATGTTTTGATGGAGCTCAGGACAACCATGTTACTGGTACCTTGGAATCCCTGAGTAAGAGCTGTGCGGTCTGATGTTTAGAACATTGTTTATCGTTAAATCTAAAATTGCATTACTATTAAGCATGAACACCCCCGCAGCACGCCTCTCCTCCCACGTCGGCGCAAACATGTTTGCTCGTTGCCAGGAAATTACAAAACAGGAGCAGACGCAAAAAAGTAGACTAGACTTGCGCCTGAGGGGAAAACTGCATCAAAACTCTTTCCTGTTGCGCTTGGTTTGCGTAGATAAAATAAAAATCTCTTTTTCTCTCTCACACGCACACACACAGACCTCAGACCAGAAACCTTTATCCTTCCGTTGTTTTATTAATCCCATTCATAAGACATGTTGCTGTCCTCTAAATCGTGTTTCAGCATTGTCTGTTTCCACCGCCTTTGATTAGAAGAGAGGTGGACGGTGAAGGGCTGATAGAAAGCAGTTGTGGAAAATAATCAGCCTTATTCATCGTCACGCAGTGCACGAGTGGATTCACTTACGCAGCCAAGCCGCTGACATTTACGAGTCATTTAAAACCGACGGTCACACTTTCCCTCTACAGAATTATCACGTTAAAGTAAATGGAACTCGGTTACTGCCATCGCAGTATCGCATCATTAAAACCGAGGTTAGACAAAAGAGCTAGCTGATATAAACTTATTGTCTATACTGACATGTTGCTGATATATCGGATCTGAGAAGTACGTCTGCTATAAGTAACAGGAAATATCACTTGATTTTTAGCTTATTTTAGAACTTAAACTAATGACATTCCCATGAATCTTAGATGTGTGTTTAGTGATTAGTAATTCGCAAATGTTAGCATGCTAACATGCTAAATTAATATATGACCCACTAAACTTCAGCCTATTAGCATCGCCATTGTGAGCATATTAGCATTCCGATGTTAGTATTTAGCTCATTACTCCGTTGTGCCTAATAAATACAGCCTCACAGAGCTCCTAGCATGGCTGTAGGGTCTTAGTTTTGTTGTTACATTATTAGATTAAAAAATAATATAGTATATTTATTGTATTTTCAAAAGCCTTGCTCTAACACAAACCCTTGATACATGTGAAATCTTAATTCACATACAAAGTAAAAGGGAATTTGTTGACGATTTTAGTTTGTAAGATTGTATAAATGGTGATTGTGAAACAGATCACGTGGTGTAATCCTACCCCTGCAGTAAACTAAATTAAATTGTGGATTAAATAAAACTGCTTACTGACTCGGAGGACCCGTTCCCTTACAATACTACCATTTGTAATTGCTTGAACCATTTATTATATAGACATTTCTATAAATATCAAATACAACCCTTTATTTTTACAGTACAGATATATTAGCGATGCTCCTTAGGTTTCGTCTCATCGTGTCTACTGCCGAGTGTGAGCAGAGTCGGTCTGATTCCAGGTTTTGTGGAATAAACTAGCAGATTATTAAACAGGATGGGACTGTAGCCGGTGGTTGAAGGAGGAGAGAGGGGGGATGACTTTCCAAGTGCACAGCTCTCAGTAAATGGTAAAGGTCAGAATAAGTGATGTTTCTGATCTATCGGTGTAACTCTTGAAATGGTATCACTTTGTTATCTCTAATTAAGTGTGGTGTGCCCACTTCAGCCTCTACAGTAGATGACGCACACACACAGATGGGTGGTGGTGTGTTGGCTGGATATACGGTATGTTGGGTATAGTTAGTTTAAGCAGATAAGTGTGTTGTGTGCGTACTTAAAGTATGTACTGTGCAGAGGGATGCTTGGCTATAGATCAGACAAAATATCAAAGATGTGAAAGGTTCTAAACTAAGTGCTCTGATTGGCTATTGAATGGAGAGGCCGAGTTAAGGAAGAAGAGAAAGGAACAGATGCAGAGGATGTGGGAGGGATGATGGTGACGACGACGGTGGTGATGATGATGGCACCGATGATTGCCTATTCAATGTCCAAGCGAAGATGTTGAGCAGGCAAACCTTTGGCAAGTCTGTCATTAGACGTGTGTGTGTGTGTGTGTGTCTCCATCAGAGTTCAGAGATTTTAAAGGTCACAGTGTCTTCAGACTGCCTCGTTACTGTAGCTACCAGTCTCCTCCATGTATGTGGTAGATGTTCGATCCATCGTTCAGTATGTGTGTATGATTGTAATTATTTCTGCTCTGACTGTACCTCAGCTCACCAAGACAACACTTTCAAAACTTAATTCATCATGTTATAATAAATCTGTGTCCATTAGAGGGTGTTTAAACTCTGAAACAAACTGAAGGACACACAGCCTAACGGCCTTGTGAAGTTGTTGTAGCTAACATGCTTCATTTATTTTAAGTTTGGTTCGGTCTTCTCCATGAATCATGATTTAAATTGCTTATCATGCTTTCTGTAATGTTAGTATCCAAACAAAGCCACATACGGTACTTTTTATTAAATATTATGTTATATAAATAAATGTCTTGAGTAATGTCTGCAGTCTTTCTCACGAGCTGCACAGCACCAACAACCTCCACAGAGAAGGTAGGGCAGCTTTTATGTTGCCTGTTGAGAGGCAAAGTCCGGGGCAAAAAAGGCCTCGATAAATTGCTGCTCCTTGTAAAGCTGAAATGCTGTGAGCACACGGTAATACCTGAAGGCAACTCAGATGAGGATTTTAACATTTTTATCAACCCTGACCTTCTCCCATATGTATTTTAGCAGTTGGACGTTAAGAGGACACAGTTAGGGCTCCTTCAGTGAATGAATCAAACTGAAACTGTGGAAAATATGTCCTTGGTTAACTGTGTCTGCCTGCTGCTGCTGAAATTAGAGGCGGTTAAGAGTGAGGAAACTGAAGCATACAATAAAAGAGGAGTGTTGGGCAACTACAAGTGAAACGTTTCTAATGTGAAATGTTGATATAAAAATATAAATTTACTTCAACATTAAGTCTTACGAATCAGTATTTACTCCTGTTTAACAATACAACTTGAGATGTTCCTGCTTGGGACGTTTTTGGATTAATCGTGAAGTGGTTTGCTTTTACCAGCAGCAATTATTTCATGACACTCCTTTTGGCAATCTTATTACCAGGAAAGTGGCTCTCAAGGCCAAATAGGAAAATTTGGTCTCACAACAATAAGAGCCCGCCAAAGTGAATGAGTAACACTGTCAGTTAACAGCAAGGAATGTGCTTACACACACACACACACACACACACACACACACACACACACACACACACACACACCCTCCTTGGTGAGAGTTGAAAATGCTTTAACGCGACAGAGGACAGTGAATCTCATGTCAGTGTCATAGAGGTGAGAAAGGGAGAAGTAGAGCAGGGGAGAGGATGCAGAGTTATGAAACAAAGAGAGATTGCTGATTGAAAGTGAAGAGAGATTGACAGGGAGGGGAAAACAAAAACAGAAATGAAGAGAGGGGAGGCGGATGGGAGAACGACCAAAGGACAGTCTGAGAATGAGAGAGGGAAGGCCAACAGAGACAGGATGGACAGAAATACTGGGGGAAAACAACAGGAATGGAAAAAGAGATGGAGAAAACAGAAACGATGTGCCTGGGGAGGATGAATGGAGAGGAGCAAAACATCATGAGCACAGATGGAAGGAGAGATGGAGGACAAAAAAAAAATCACCCTGTTGAGAGATGAGTGCAGATAGAGGTCAGATAGAGTCTGACTGAGATGATGATGATGATGATGATGGAGGGATGACAAATGGCTGAGAGAGAGGATGAGGTCAGATAGGTGAAGAGTTGGTATGCCTGCATGCAGAAGAGACAGGAAGGAGCAAACTGAAAGAAGTAGAGGAACATTTAAGGAAATGATAGATCTGGTCCAGTGACTCAGTTCACATCGTGGTCATATGCTGTTATTTACAGTGCACAGCAACTGTGTATACAAACCGTACAAGACTACGGTCGCCTTCACAGCTGTGGTTTGATTCATTTGTTCTGGAACGATGGAAAAAATACATGTTAAAATATATGGGGAAAAATCACGGAGAATAGATGCATAGTAAGAAAGAAAAAAAATGGAAAGAGACGGAGATGCCTTTCCCATTCTTTAATGATCATATCAAAGCCTGCGCCTCTTAAATTTGGACAGATGAATCAAGCCTATTGTGAGCTTTGAGTTGTAATACTGTAACATCCTGTAAAATAACATTTCATCAGCCATTGTGAAATCTATGTCTGTGGAGAGGTTTTTGTCGCCATCATTGTGGCGCTTTTTTCCTATCTTTAATAAAAATCATGCTCTTTCAGTGTGCTCTTGGATTTCTACTCTGCACCCGGATTTTTTGTTTGTGCAACAACCCTGTTGGAATTCCCCAACCAGTACAATGCCAGCTGTACTTTGAACCAATGAAATGATCGCTGGCTCTTTAACTGGGTTCATCCACTCCCGCCCTCCACAACTTTATTATAAGTTAATATATATTCCAGCGGCTGTACTTTTTCTTTTACTATAATTCTTAATATTATATACCGTATACCAGCACCGAACTGTTTATTGTACGATAATGGCTACATGTAACATTAGCCGTATAGCTCACCGACGGGGGCCAGTGAGGGGAAAACGACGTCACCTTCCTGACTCAGGAGAGGGATATTGTTTTATTTGACCATATGTTGTGCCACGTGAGTCAACCACGTCAGCTCATCGTCATTGAGAGCTATTGGCTTTCAAATGTTAGCTAAAACCGAAGTGGTCTGTCTGCCACTCCTCCTTAATTTTGACAGGGTTGTTGCACAAAAACATCCCAAGAGCGGAAGAGAAATCCGAGAGCAGACATCCCGCGAGCACACAGAAGCAGCCTGAGCGCGAGGAGACGGGCTAAAGCTGGAGCAGGAAATCTGCACAAGCGACAACCTATCGGGAGTGCAAGCATCCAGTTTGAGCAGAAGCAGAGCAAAGTCCAAAAGCAAGCAGGGGCAATTTGAGTGCGAGAGCAGGGTTTTGAGGGAGCATTACAAAATCTGAACATGAAATCAATAAGATAATCAAAGAGCATGCTCTTGATTAAAGATGGGAATAAAGCCTATACATGATTAGCCTTTTGAACTTTCTAAGCGAGGTTAGCATAGCACCTTGTGAAATCCTTCAGTAAATGAAATGAGGCCAAACTCATGGCACTGGGCGACTCCCGCGTCTGAGTGTGTCAGACTGGGTGAGCTGTAATCGGGTTACTGCTGGAGGAGCATGTGCGTACTCTGTAAAATCTCCAGATTCATGTAACCTGTTTTTATCTCCTCTTGATCGTGTGTCATGCTATGAATTTCAGGGCAGTGTGGAAAGTCGAACAGATCATGCCTTTAGTCATTGTAATTTTAGCCCAAGTGCCGTGCAATCTAATTATATGGTCTGGATAACATTACAGCAAGGGAATAACGGCACTCATCCTGACACTATACTGTTTCGTTGCAAAAGAAAAAAAAAGATTTAATATTTTGGAACACAAGAACTGATGATTTATTGTTCCAGTGATGGAGTTAACCTGCTGTAGCATTGCATAGATTATTTGATTTCAGTGCTATTCAGTTGTGGAGATGCTAAACTGTGTCCACTCTGTTTTTATATTTCATTTTGCTGACTCAAAACATATCTGAGGCCACAGTAATACAAATATCACATTTGTAGAAGTACCTGTAGGTTGAAACTGTATGTTAGTGAAGTATATATTTAGATCCATTGGCCCTTTTATGAGTATGTTCTGATTCTTCTGCGTAACATACAGCTGACTCAGGGATTATAGAGCCACTGTGAGTTTGATTTAGCGTTGTTACACAGGAGGACGTCACAGAAAGACGTTTTTTAGATTTTATTCATTTAAATTACAAATTAGTTTGTGTTATTATTGTTTGAATAAAATAACATGGAATAAAAAATAGATGCACACACAAGCTTTTGAGAAAATAACTTAAGCATCATAATCAAACGTCATTATTCCAAATGTTTTTGGAATAAGAAATTAGACAAATAAGTTACTTAATGGGTAAATTTCATGTACACAGAAAGTGATCCCAGACTACAAATTTATGACCAAAATAAGCATGTGTGCATGTATCTAGCTTGCTGCTGAAAGAAGTCTGTATTTACGTTATTTTACATTTTTGCTATTTAGGACAGTTTAATAAGTGTGCCGGTGAAGAACTCTTTCATTTCTAGTTTATCAGCATGTGAGGTCAGGGCCTCAGTGTCCTGGCATTATTACTGTGAGCAAGAATGATGTAGGAGGTAAGGGCTAGGAGAAGAAATCAATAACGGCAAAGAGCAAAAGGGGCGGGTGGGATGCTGGTAATGGCTGCAGAATCTAAGTGAGATCTCTGCAGCTGGTTTATTCATAGCTACGTGGCTAGCAAGATTTTCCATAAACAGAGTGACACTGAGGGCCTTACATAATTGACACAAAAGAAATGTAATGCTTCAAAAAAATCATCTTGTTACACGGAACTACAAGACAGGATTTTGTGAAAAGGTACCAGATTGAATTCCACCTAAATAGCCTGATGTGAACTTTAATAGCTTTAGCACCCTGTTCATTTGCAGGACTATTTCCGTCATATGACCTAAACAGCTTTGCGTTTTAAGACCGTGACACCCCCACAGTTATGTCAGTGGCCTGTTTGTATGGAAAGAGCTCAGTGCAGCCTCCTCTCATGGCATCTTCAGCTTTGCCTTTCTCCAGCTGACATATTTATTAGTGCATCTTCTTGAAGGTTTGTCCACATTGCAACGGAATTTGAAGTGAGGTCCTCCCAATACCTCTCCGGTGTGTTTCTGCATCTGTACTGACTCAGGGCTTGTAACAACACATGAATTTAATACGATACTTTTGTGAAGAGAATACATGGACCAGAGGGAGCTGAACTCGCTCTCCATTCTTTTCTCCCCGCCGCACTCTGATGTTGTTCTTTTCTTCTGTCATCTCCTGTAATTGCCTTTTGTGATAGTTGTTACCTCTGACCTCCTCTTCTTTTCATCCTCCATGTTAACCCTCCTCTCTCTGGGTCATTAGTTTCTTGCTTTTCTGCTACATGTAATAGGTCTATTTATTTTACACTGTGTACTTATCGTACTGTAGTGTAACACATAATCTCTGGCTGATGCATTTTGCAGACTGACTGTCTCTCTGACAGATGTCTTTGTTTACAGTAATTATACGAGTCTCAAAGAAACAGCTTTACTCATTCAGACAACCCTGCTGCTCTTCAGGCCTTTAAGAATACTAACCTCCTGCTCCTCTGACCCTCTTGTGTTTCCTCCAGGCGGATGCCAAGATGGTGTGTGATGTGGTCAGTCGTATGGAGGACACAGAGCCTTACTCCGCCGAGCTGCTTTCCGCCATGATGCGCCTGTGGTCCGACTCAGGCATCCAGGAGTGTTTCAGCCGCGCCCGAGAGTACCAGCTCAACGATTCAGCACAGTAGTACGTACACAAGCCTGTGTGTGTGTGTGTGTGTGTGTGTGTGTGTGTGTGTTGGGGCTTACAATAAGAAATTACAAATGTCGACTGAAAAAGATGTCACATCAGTCGTGTGCATACATTTCACTCGGAACAAAATTAAGTTAAATGTAAATGCTGTCAAAAAAATTGAGCGGCGCAGCTACTTTAGGAGGGCTGTGTGTGTGTGTGACGCTGTGTCTGCGCTCAGGACAGGCAGTGTGTGTGCTGGGCATCCGAGTGGGGTCAGGAAAGCAGTAAACCGCCAATGTAACGGTAAACATACATTCCGAGCTACTGTTTGTCACAAAGTAATTGCTACAGTTTCTCGAGGACGGCCTGCAGCCGTAAGTACCACCGCCTGGAGGCTGTGGTACTTTTGAATGAATTTGAGAGAACAGAACATATTATTCAAATCTGTTTATAATATGTTTTGGTAGTTACAAGCGATGTGGAACTATAGTTTGATTGACCTGTTTTACAGGGTTCCCACGGTTGTGAAATTCCTGGAAAAGTTCTGAAATTAGAAAAATTAACAGAATGTTTTGAATATACATTGTTTTGACTATCGTTTAAAATCTGTTAATAAAAACCCAACACGTAGCATTACTTTCCTTGTACCTACCTTTTACCTACAAGTGTTCTTAATTAGTGAATATGGCAAATATTAATCACAAAGAATTAATAGGCTGCGTGTGTGCATGTTATAAGATATTATTTCATTCATTTGTTACAGAGGTAAATGTGACACTTAATTGCGCCTCACAGTAGTGTGTGTGTGTGAGCATGAAGGAGTTCTCTACAGTGACAAAGTGACAATGACATGTGTGAGGGAATTGTGAGCAAGCAGCAATATCAGATGGTGATGTTCCACTCTATTACATTTTCATTGATTTCGACTGCTGGCTGCCTGCTGTGTTTCTTATAATTTACATCTGATTTCCCATCAGCTTAGGAAATGGATAAACTGAGTTTGTGCACCAACCTTTTGTCAGTTATGGGCATGTGTAGGTGTGTGTTTCTAGTGAGCGACGGGACAAAACTGTGTGTGTGTGTTTGTGTAGCACCCTCAGAAGTACCATATCACTGACTCAGCACAGCAGTAAGTGTTCGTATTCCACCTGCCCAGCTGAGTCTGGATCAATACATACCTCATTACCCCCCCGAATTCACATGCTCTCAAACACACACCCCACTATTTTTATATAATCTTCTAAACGGGATCGTACACTAGCTATTACGACACACAGTCAATCACCATTACGAGTGCCGGGCCTGATTTATACTGAGTGCCTGCGTGTGGGTGGAGAGAGTGAGACAGCGAGAGAGACAGGCAGCAGGAGAAACAGTGAGGGCGAGTGGGGGGGGGAGTCATTACCCTCAAGTGCCATGTTTGTGCTTGTAGTCCTTGTTTAATTGGGCCCCATACATCCAGCGAAATGACACAGTGACAAAGAGAAACTGAAGTACAGTGACAGATGGAGTCATACATCTATGCTGCTGTGTGCAGTGCACACACTATCCAGTTCTATAGGCTAGTATGTAATAGGTGATAAATGTGGCCTGTGTTCGTGAATTCATATTAAATGTCATTCTTAGCTGTACCAAACCAATATACTTTTATGTTAAATGGCAACTCATCTGGAATGCTTTTGAATTATGTTTGACAGTGATTATTATTATCATTCTGTCATAATATTCATCCCAGAAAAGTAATACAAAAGCTATCCTGCCTTTGGATTTCTACTTTATTACTGGGTTCAGCAAACTGGCTGGCATTGTTGTTAGTTAGGCAATCTTATGACTTAAAAATGAGCTGATATCAGAGGACGTGTCAGAAGTCCTCAATATGTGAGGAGCGTCGTGACTGCACACCAACTCCAGTCCTCGTTTTATTCATACCACAGTCAGGGAAAACAACTGAAGACATCTGCTTCCTGTTACGTTATATCTGGTGCAACAAACCCCAACCCAGAGTTAATCTGGCTCCAGAACTTTGATAAGAGTGACCATGTTATAAGCACAATCAGACAAAATAACTGACCTTCACCTTGTCCATTATTTTTGCGACAGGATGTCTCGTTATGTGTTGTTTCTTAGTTTAAAATTTAGAGGCAATAGTCAGTTTAAAAACAGCTAAATATGAGATCATATGCACCATATGGATGGGATGCTGGATGAGAAACAAGTGTCCAGAATCAAAGCTAATGACTTAAGACACTGAAGACAGCAGAGAACATGAGAGAAAACAGAAAGCCAAAGGGCAAAGAAGATATAGAGAGAAAAGAGAAGGAAAGTTAAAGGTGGGGGGCTTAGACAAAGAAAACACATCAAAATGGTTGAACGACATAGAACGGGAGACAAAGTAGACTGAAAAGGGAGAGTATCATGGCAGACATCTTGGATGGAGTGCAAACATATTCCTATCAACATTTACATGTGGTTAATTAACTCAAAGTGTGTGTGTGTTTTGTTTTTTTTTTAAATGTCACATTAAAGTTTGATGCTCACTTCCTATTATGTTGTGGCCTGCAGAGCAGAACAGGCCAACCAGCCAATTAACTGTTGGGGCAGACATCACATGATCAGACTATGCTCAGATTGACTGTGTGTGCGCGCACCTCCTTTCTTGAAAAATCCCCAACAGCAGGAAGAAGTCCGATATTCCTCTGAAGTTCAGATTTTGTGTCAGTCTCTGCTTTGAAAAGGCTTTGCGGTTGTCAGGTGCAGTTCGGTTAAAGGTCAGGTATCTTTGTGAAGAAGGTTACGGTATGAGTAGGGAGTGTTTGTGTGGGTGTCTGTGTAATCACACATGCATGTAATGCATGTTTGTATTACATTGAAAGCAGAAGGCTCTATTCTGATAGGAGTGAGTACTGCCTGAAGTCACCCTTCGCTCTCTCTCTCTGTGCATATACCCTGCATGCGCTGACCTATTTACCACTAAACACATACAGTCTGTTTATGATTTACGTCCCTTGCATTTGTGACACACTGGTATGTATGTATGTATGTACCAACTTGGCCTCCATTGAAAAAAACAAAATAAAATTAAAAATGCAATGACATTAAGATGCCAGATGAAGTAGCTAAATGGACACTGGAGCAGAGCATGGCTTTGCTGCTTTGATTTATTACACCAAAAGACTGCAGTATTAAAGACATGGTGTGCACCCACTAATAGCAGGCAATCTGAATATACTTGTTTAGAACCAATTAAAGTTAAATATCAGACAAAATGGCCTCATTCTCCATTCTTTGCTACAGATATTGATGCAGATCCTGCTTTGCATTTGATTATTTAACATCACTGAACTTCTTACCGGGTACTAATGTAAAGCTACTTCAGCCATATTGATTTGAATGGATAAACATTGTACATCCTGGGTCCTGTTATTTATCTATTGCTGGCTTTAGAAAACTGTTCATTTTATCTTCTTTTGCCAACCAAGTTAACGTAATGTCTAAAGGTCATCATGCTTCTCTGAGATGGCTGAGATGTCGTCATCTGGTCAGTGTTGATGCTGCCGGTGTGAAATTTCCTGCTTTGCCGTCTTCTTCTCTGGTTCTAAATACTGACGGGGATTTTTCCTCTATCGATTCAGAACCGTTTAATGTTGTGGCCTGGTTGTAGCCTGTTGCATCGCGAAGCTCCAGCTTATGCAGTTCAAGTAGCACAAGTAGCTGGTTGTAAGTGCGTGTCGGAACATCACAGAACGGGAGACGTCTGTCCATCTAAAGACAGATTACTTAAAGACAGCTATGAAGCAGGACAGCGGAGCTGAACTCCTTTGGGCTGAAAATACATACATGTTGCAAGTACAGACATGTTTTGAGGTACATTTCAAAGCATACAAATTATGCCTTAAAATGCATTGGTATAATTGAAATATGCTTATACCCCGTCAGATACATTGTGTTGTCAACAGCCCTTTACTGTATATTTTGAAAATGCCACCTACATGTACTTACAAGGTTTGCACCAAGGCTTGGAAAATGCTTAATTGTAACCGTTATGTTTTCCAAGGTTAGGAATGTTCTTCAATTGGAATATACTCCTTGAAAATGCTTGATTTCTGAACATAATGTGGTGTTTCATCACCTACACAATAACTCATGTAAACCAAAAATCTTTTTAATATTTGAAATCTGTTTGCTTGTTCGTCTTACACCAGACGCGGCGCTAGATTGACTGACTTGGGCTCCGAAATGAAAAGGGGAGGGTTCTACGCTCCACACCGCATCATGCTCTCAGACGATGGCTGTTGGTACCCTGTGCTTAATAATACATTGGCTTTCTAATCTACCGTATAACAATGCACCCATCGTTGTCATTATCACCCCACAGACGTTTTCTCCGGTTGTCTCTCTCCTTCAGTGGTAATCTATAATACTGAAGAATACACTGGGGCCTGGTGTTAATTCACTTAGTGCACAATGAGCGAGTAATATCAGGATGAGGAAAAGGGCTAATGCAGCAATGGTGGGCTACATACTGTATGCTACTAAAAAACCAGGCTACACAAGCAACAAAAGTCATTAGCCTGGCCAGGCCCAAATTAATGTCATTTACATTGCTGTGTGTGTACGTAACACTCTCAGGGGACAGCGGGTCTATACATGAAACATTAGCATTCAGTGTTAATGTAAGTTTATTTCAAAAGTATTTTGTTGAAGAATGACTGCAGGGCTGAAGCTGTTCCTCCTGTTCGCAGCTTCCGTTCGGAGAGGGTTCAACCTCCTGTGGTGGTAAAGGCCATGAAAGTCAGTAATGGCAACTTTGACTGATCTCAGTAGTGAAATAGTGCAGCCTGTAGGTTGTTATTTTTTTTCTTCCTCTCAGCTGTTTGTCATTTCTTCACAGCTAGTGGAGTCTGACAGGAAAGACGAAGTGACAGCAAGAGGAGACAATAGTGAAGAGACACGCAAGGACAAGATTCAGAGACTAGCATACAGCTTGAGAGGGTACCGAACATGCATTTTATGTCGCTTAGTAGAGCTGCAGTTACCCGCTACTGATTGTCTGATGGTCATTTAGTCAATAAAACGTCATAAAGTAGAGAAAAATGTTTAGTTATAATTTCCCAGACCCCAAGATGACATATTCAAATGTCTTTTGTTTATCCGACCATCAATCCACAACCCAAAGATATTCATGTTAATTTGTATATGACAAAGAAAAGTATCAAAAACTCACATTTGAGAGGCTGGAACCAGTGAATGTTTGCCATGTTTGCTTAAAATAAAACACCTTTTATCTTTTATCTAATAGTGGGATCAATACCACTATTATCTTTAAACCTTGGACCTTGGTGTGAAAATGCTGTGTATTTGAAAATGGCGTACACTGAAACATAAAAGCTATATTTGCTTAAAATGGCAAAATATTTATTTTACTTGGCAGACAACAGAATTGTGCATAACGGCCATCATCTGGTAAGAAGCGGGGCAGACGCAGCCTGGTTATTGGTCACTCTCAGCTGGTTTAACCGTCATTCTGTTACCTCCATATTTTCATAATCACTCGCGCTGTATTTCGGTGCACCCAAACACAATGTAGTTGTTCTTATCGACATACAGTATCTTATTGATGCAGGACAACTGCTGCAGCAGGATGGAGGCAGTGATGACGGGGAGGGTCTGGAGTTCTTCTCAGGCTGGGGTTGGGGTAGGTTTGTGTCTGTTAAAGAAATATTCTTTTGGCTTTAACACATGCATCTCTGTTATAAGTATATGATGTAAGTTCCATGGAGATTCTGTTCAAACATGACTACATAGAAGTGTTGGAATGAATATGTATGATTAGTTTTTGGGTTTTTTTTTGTTTTTTTTTTTGCACGACTGTTGATTGAACAGCCGTTCTTGTGTTTCTAGAGATGCTATACATTTTGAGCACCGTACTGTAAAAATATATCTGCTTCGGGTGGCATTTGTGTTTTTTAATAGCATTTGACTATCTCATTATCTTATCTGCCCTCATAGTGGCCCAGAAAAAAAAACGGCTTTCTTCCTCTCACATTCTTTGTCTCCTCCTTCCAGCTCTCCCTATCTCCTTCCCCTCCACACCCTGAGCTCTAACCCATATTCTTTTCTGTGTTATCAATAGCTCTTATCACTGACTGTGTGTGTGTGTGTGTGTGTGTGTGTGTGTGTG